>JAGFPH010004134.1:79779-106802 GCA_018207615.1 Philaenus spumarius
TCTACCTACTTGTGCCTAACACCTATCATCCTATCTTGCCACACCTATGATAATTTTCTATAATTAAAATAAACTTCATGTATTGACATTAATTTACATAACAATCTTATGGATTGTAATTTGTGATGTGGTACGTCATCTGACCAACATCTAAATTGAGAAGGTTTTATATAGACCCTACAACCTGAAATCACCAGTGCACACTCTCTTGAATGTACACTGACTACTTGGCCATTTTTTAGGGACGCCCTACCCTGAAATCACCAGATATGACTCAATATTGCTGTCTCTATGACCCACAATGATGACGTATCAAATCATACCTGGCTACACTACTACCGAAGCAAATTTTCATAATCCATGTTATTCAACATTTCAATTCAAATTATATACTCATTAATAATGTATAACCCTACTAACGTTACCAGTATTTACTAATCTAACGCCTAGTAATAAATTATGTCGGAGCAGAAGTTTGATTTGTAACGCAGTACCCCCTCAACTCTATCACATTATAAGTACCTATCTCCTTACCACTACTTAACTATCTTATTACAGTTAAAATTGAGTTTCATTCAACTATCTACTTTATTGAATACCCTTCTGGTATTCCGCTTTCATGTTTCCTTCTGATAACTCGCAGGACACTTGTGCTGTATCTGGAAATGACTTGTCTTCGGATATGTGCCAGTTGGTATCTGTGCCTACTCAGTTCAACACAGACCTGTCACACACCCCCCAACAATTCACCCCCTCAAGCACTGCCTATAATCCTATCGTGTTTTGCCTATTCGTTGGTTGAATGAAACTTCTTTAACTCAACTACATTGTACGTTCCTATTTCTACACAAGTATCTATGTCTTCAAGTACATATGCATTTTGCATCTTAACACCCTTAACTCTATAAGGACCACGATATAAAAGAAAAAAATTCTTAATTTCCTGCTTTAAGCAAGATGACAGATAATGATTTTTTATTAAGACTAACTCTCCTACTTGATATTGTACTGGTTTAATATTTTTATCATGATATCTCTTCCTTTGGTCTGCTTTCAGTTTAAGATTCCTTTTTGCAATTACTATTTTATTTTCAAAATTTATTTGTGTTTGACTTGGAAAGCTAACTAACTCTTTGTATATTCTTGGACATTCTTTTCTAAACATTAACTCATAAGGAGTGAAATTGGTAGAATCATGTATGTTTATACATTTTTCTATATAGCCTACATATTCTGGCCACCTCTTATGTTGTTCGTGTACATATATTCTAAACATTTTTCCAAATTCACGCATACATCTTTCACTAGGATTACTTTGTGGATGGTACACAGATGTATGACGAATATGTATGCCTGACCAGCCAAGTGTTTCATACCAGATTTTAGATTGAAACTGACTTCCATGATCGCTAAGAACTACTTTAGGCCTACCAATTTCCTCTTGATAATTTTTAACAATTTTGTCAGCAAGAACTTTTGAAATTGCTCTCTTCACAGGATATAGCTTTATGTATTTAGTAAAAACATCCAGAACTACAAAAATATATTTCACTCCACCTTTCCCAACAGGTAGCTCACCAAATAAATCTACAGCTACTAATTCTAATGGATTTGTTGGTAAAATGTTAACCATATACCCTTCCTGACTTTGTGTTCTAATTTTGCTTTTCTGACAGATTACACAACATTTCAGCTGAGTTCTTACAAACTTTTCTAATTTAGGGTAATTAAATGTTTGTCTTAAGATCTTATAACATTTACCCCCTCCTTATATGTCCATATCTTTCATGACAGTCGTCAATCAAAGTCTTTAACATAGTTGTAGGCACACAAATGTTATCTTCTTAAAATTATCTGACTCATGAGATCGCTTGAATAGTATATTGTTGTATATCAAATAAAATTTCTTTAAGTTTTGGTAATTTTGATCTTTATCTTTTAGATTACTAATTATATCCTTATATTTCAAATCTTTATTTTGTTCTATTATTAAATCTTTAAACATAACCTTCAATTCCTTGTCCTGATCTTGTAACTGTTTTTCCATAACCGTTTTATAAACTCTACTTTATACCTTTATCATTCTTTCTCATTAAATTAGAATCATTATTTATTCTTGACAAAGTGTCATCTACAATGTTTTCTTTACCCGGACAATAATCTATTTGCAGGTTATATTCTTGTAAATATAGCATCCACCTTAACAATATACCATTTGTTAGTTTGCAATTCTTAAGAAATATTAAAGCCCTATGGTCAGATCTAACAACTATTTCATTTCCCAGAATATAACCTCTGAATTTCTTGCAACCAAATATGATGCTTAACAATTCTTTTTCAGTAATTGTATATCTAAGCTCAAAGACTTGTAAACTCCTACTAGCGAACGCAATAACTTCATGATTTCCAATATCATTGATTTGATACAATACAACGCCTAAGGCTATATCCGAAGCACTTTACTCATGAAAAATTTTTTTTTTTAAATTTGGATGTTTTAATACTATTTCCTTTAAAAATTCTTCTTTACTTAATTTAAATGTATTTCTTTCTTCTTCTTTCCATTGCCATTGTTTCTTGTTTTTATTGTTACTTAACAAGTGTTTAAATTTTGAAGTTAAACTAGCATAATTTTCTCTAAATTTTCTATAATAGTTACATAAGCCTAAAAAACTCTGTAGTTGTTTTACATTCTTTGGTTCTGGAAATAATTGAATTACCTTTTTTTCTTTATCAGGCCTGATACCTGTATCTGATATTTCATAACCTACAAATTTTATTTCCTTTTTGCAAAAATTTGACTTACTGAGCTTAATTGTTACATTATTTTGCTCTAATTGTTTAAAAACTTTATTCAAATGTTCAAATGATTTTAATGCAATACAAATAGCATCGACATAGACAATAGCAAACGACAACACTTCTAAACCCATTACCTTGGTCAGCCCCTTCTTAAATATTGACGTACTTACATTCAAACCAAAAGGCAATCTCTTAAATTGCAAGTTCCTCCCATTAAAAGTAAAAGCTACATACTTCCTGGAATCTTTGTCCAGTTCCACTTGCCAAAACCCACTAACTAAATCAATACTGGTTATGTATTTAACCCCTTCAAAACGTGCTTCCCTATCAGGTATTATTATTTTATTTGCCTGTCTGGCATCTAAACAAAGTCTCACTGAACCATCTTTCTTTATAACACAAACTAAAGGGTTTGAAAATTGACTATCAGAATTTTCTATTATGTCGTTGGCTATCATCCGTTCAATTTCCTTATGTACCGCCTCTTTCTTAGAGTGAGGTATTGCATAAGATTTATTTATAAATTGTTCGTTTTCATTTATATTAAGCTTTGCTTTCAAATCTAACATCTTACCAGGCCTATCTGAAAAAATCTTTTTATATTTATTTAACAACAACTTTAAGCTATCTTTTTCACTATCTTGCCTCAAATTTGTATTACTTAAAACTTTACTTAGTGTATCTTCCCATTCCAGATCATTATCAGTAACTTTAGTATCATTATATTTCATTTTATTATAGTAGGCATATACTGTATTCTCTACCTCACTTGCAAATTCAGAACCATCATAAACTATGCTTAACTCTTCATTACATAACTTTAAATTACAGACTTCATCATTCTGTACTCTACTTGAAAATCTTGTAACAATATCTACTTCATTTACCTTTAACGCTAAAGTTTTACTTTCAAAATCTATTTTTCCTTTGTACAGATTCAAAAAATCACTACCAATTATTAGTTCTACATTTAATCCATCAACCACTAAAAAGTTTATAATCACCAATTTTCCTCCTAAATATACTTCTAAACCTATCTGTTTAGATATCCTCTTACTCCTTACACCCGTTACACCCATAATGGTTATATTTGTTACTGGTAATTGCATAATCTTATCTTTATGATCCTTCAACAACTCTCTATAAATACCTTCACTAATAATTGTAATTTCCGAACCTGTATCTATTATACACTTATACCTTTTATTAAATATTGCTAAGTCGATTTCAATAATATCACCATTTACTGGTTGTGTTTCTAATTCTGTAAAATTCTCTTCATTTATAAGCATGTATGTTTCATTTGAGGTTATGTCACAACTATCTGAAATTACCGTACACACCTTCTGTTCTGATACTATTTTAGGCCTAACCCTTTCTGACAATAACGCACAGGCCTGACTACCTATTGTCTGCGATCGTTTCCCTTGTTTTGATTGTCACGAGATCCATTAGGCCTATCTCTATCTTGACCTGATTGCATATTTTCTACTCTAGGCCTATCTCTATTTTGGTCTGGTCTATAGTTTCTATTATAATTATTGTACTGACTATTTTTATTGTTATTATTGTTATAGCTACTCCTATTGTTATTATTGTTTTCTGGTCTATGATAGTTATTTGTTTGTGGTTGTCTTTTATTCCTATCTATTCCAAATTGACTTATTTGCCAATCCATGACAATTCTCTCTAGGCTATTTAAATCTTTTGGACCTGCAGCTAACAATATCAATCTTAAACTTTCAGGCAACTGCTTTACTATATGTTTTACAAAAATACTAATTGGCATTGGCATGGTTTTAGCTGAAAATATCACAAACGGAAACAATTCACACGACAGTTTACAGACGAGCATTCTAAAAACTAAATTTGACATTGTCTAATGACTGCAATAAAATAACTATCGAAAAGGGTTTGGCATGGGCAGTGGAACAGTTTATTGTTGGGGATTCAGGTAGTTCATGATGTTCGAGTCGTAGTAATATTTAAAATTCTGTTACAAAAATCAGCAATAAATTCGGATAATTTGTTAGAAATATAATATGTACAATAATGAAAATATAATATAAAAATAACTTACTATTTACTATGCGCTATAGCTTCACCTTGTTAGCGAGAAATTAGCTATTACTTTGGTTCACAAATAAAAAATATGTGTACAGTAACATAATTATACTGTTTAAAAAAGACAAAGTTTGTACATATTTGATTGTTAGTGCACAAAATCTTTTTAACCGATTAAAATGTTTGTTTTAACAATCAATGTACAAAATCTCACAAGTGACATGGGCTATGTTATGAAATATAAGCATATCATTTATATTCAAAACGAATACCGGTCACCAAAAACCAAATATTGATTAGAGTTTTCATAAATTTATTATTTCTAATATATTGACAATGATTTAAAATCTTGTAGATAGAAAGCTTTTTAAGTAAATATTATGAAATACATAATATATTATCATGTTACAGATAAAATTAGAGAGATCAGGAATCTGCACCCAGGTAATATCAAACTTTTGAAATATCTTTTACATAGTGAAAATTGGGATAAATTAAATTATATTAACGGTACAGAAGCCAAATTTGAGTTTTTTAATGATTCATTCTTGTTCTTTTTAACCCTCCAAGTGGCATGGTTAAAGCTAAAATTGAAAAGCCTGTTTTTAGTGTTTTGCAAGCATATTTTTAAAAATTTGCCAAAAATAGTAAATGAACCCCAATCCAAAAGTGTTCCGTAGCTTTTTTGTAGAAGAAACTTCAAAGAATTCAAATATGCCACAAAAAATTAGTTCTTGTGAAATTGTAAAAGTTATTAGCTTAGAAAGCAAAAAATGTTTAGTAACGGAAGGAAAAAAAACAACTTTATGCCTACATAAAAAATAGTAAAACATTTTTGTAATTTTTTTCGTAAGTGTAAAAAAGTTTCAAAATTTAGTTCTAAATAGAACTGTATAAAAACATTTATCAATTTCAAATTTTTTATTTTGAAAAAAACAGTTTTTATGTTCCAAGTACACAACTGGTAACAAACCTAGGACTAGATTGTAACGTCATTTACTAATATATGCTTTGCCCAAAAATGAAATATTATTATAACAAAGTGTAGAGGATAAATCAAAGAAAAGAACGGTATACTTGTCTTTCCTTAGTTCACAAAAGTGTTTGAGTTATCATTATTTGAATAACAAAATGACATCAATCTAATGAAAATTCGGCCGTCTATAACAGCGGTGAGAATGGGACACTTGAATAGCATGGGAACCCACGCGCTAGAGTTTCTCACTAGAACGTAATAATTATGTACATTTTAATTAATTGTCATCTAGACAGACAAAAAACCGGTTATTTCTGGATTAATTCCCACCGTGACAAAATTCAGACTTTTTTGTACAAAATGGTGTAAAGAAATCTGTGAAAACATTTGATATGGTAGGCGTAAAATCACTTGACAAATGGGCTGTTTCATTGGTTGAAAAACTGTCCAATCGCAAGGGTTTACAGTAATTCTTGGAAAAATACTATTTTTATAGTGACATCTGATTAGAAGGCACCAACAGAAAGATAAAATCTTGACGAATCCAATGGTATCTTTATAATAGCTAAAGAAATATTTGTGTAGATAGTCTTGAACGTTGAAGAAGTGGGAAATAACAGTACAATTGTATGCATTGTACTTTCCATATATCCTTTCGTATATCCTTTCCAATGGTGCCGGTGTTATTACGATTGGATGATTTTAAGTGAATTAATTAATCGAAAATACAAATGTATGTAAATTCTCGCTAATTGTCGAAATGGCTGCATCTTGCGCCTGAGAGAACGTCACTTTGGGCAGTCTGCCACTGGGAGGGTTAAATATAGCTTGTCCATTAAAAACAGTAAAGAGTAATATAAATAACAAGAGTAATAATCAATGGATAACAAAGGGAATTCTAATTTCCCGGCAAAAACTAAAACTATATTATGAAATCAACAAGTCAACAAATAATGAATTATTTAGAGATTTTTACAAAAATTATAAAAAATTTATAGAAAAGTTATCAATGCTGCTAAATCGTATGAAATTAATAAAAAAATCATAACTTCCAATAATGTTGCCAAGGCATCTTGGGAAATAATAAATAAGTTGAAAACTAACAAAAAAAGTTAATGATTTACCAACAGAAATAGAGGGGAAAATATGTTGTGACCCCAGTATGGTCTCAAATGCTTATAATAATATCTTTATCAGTATTGCACTTTCTGGACAAACAATAGGATCAGCTAATAAGGGGACCATTTGGGTGCCGGCTTCCATGATGCTTTCACCTGTGTCGGGAAAAGAAATCGCTGAAGTTTTAAGGCAATTAAAATCAAAACATTCCTCTGATATTGATGGTGTCTCTACCTGGTTCATTAAACAATGTTCAGAAGAACTTGTAGAGCCCCTTTATATTTTAATAAATTCATCATTTTCCGAAGGTGTGTTCCCCAGTAAATTAAAAAGCGCAATTCCCTTATTCATTCCCTTATTTAAAAAGAGTGAAAAACTTGATGCTAAAAATTATCGACCAATTTCCTTGCTGCCAGTGTTCAGCAAAGTCTTTGAGAAGCTTTTCCTAAACAGGCTGTTGGGTTTCTTGGAAAAGTTTCAGATTATTTCAAAAAATCAGTTTGGATTTCAGAAAGGGAAATCAACAATTGATGCCATTGTCAATTTGATTGACTATATCGTTCAGAGTCTGGAAAAAAGTGAAAGCATTATAAGTATTTTGCTTGATCTCTCCAAGGCTTTTGACTCTGTACATTTTAAAATAATGCTGGAAAAACTTGAACTGATTGGAGTGAGGGGACCACCTCTATTTTGGGTAGACAGTTATTTGTCCAACAGGACTCAGCGTGTTCAGGTTGCAGGAAGGCTTTCTAATAAAAACCTAATTAACTTTGGAGTCCCACAGGGATCAGTTTTAGGACCCGTTTTATTTATTTTATATATAAATGACTTATGCTCATCTGTATGTATTGATAATTTGGTTCAGTATGCAGATGACACAACGATTAGCTTAGGAGCAAGAAATTTCAAATCCTTGAACAGAAAGCGTTTATCGAAGTCAACGCTGCAAGTCAGTACTTTACTGAAAATAATTTAACTGTCAATCAAGACAAAACAAATTATTTATACTTTAACTTAAACAAAAATAGTGCAAAGTTTAGGCCAACTGTTATGTTGGGGGATAATATTATTAAAGAGGCAAGTTCTGCTAAATTTTTGGGGTTGGTCATTGCTAACCAACTAACTTTGAAATGTCATACAGACAATATATGCAAAAAACTTTGTTCTGGAATTTTTGTATTAAGAAATCTCAGGCACTATTGTAATCTATCCACAATGTTAACAGCCTACTATGGGCTTATACATCCTCACTTGAACTATGGAATCATAGTATGAGGTGACTGTTAATCTCAACAAGTGAAAAGGCTTTTTAGATTACAAAAAAAGTCAGTATGGATTGTAGCACATATAAATAATATGGGGTCATGTAGAAATGCTTTTCGGGAGTTAGGAATATTGACACTTCCTAGCATGTATATTTTTGAAGTCATTTTATACATTAAATACAAGTGTAAAACAACACTAAATAAGGATGTACATGACTATGGTACCCGATTTGGAAGTTAGTTACGTCTAGGCCAACATAGGCTCAGTAAGCACAAAAAGCTACCATCACAAACTGGTGTAGCATTGTTAAATAAATTACCTGAAAGCTTAAAAAATATTGAAAATTATGACATTTTAAAAAAAAGCGTTAGACGACTTTTGTTGTCTGGATCCGTTTACTCGGTGGAGGAGTTTATTGACTGGTAGTATTCCTCAGCTCTTGCATATTCTTGTGGTCAGGTGCGAGAGCATGTGCTGGAGTTTGTAGGGGACTGAATGTTTTATAAGTTGGTACTTTTGAATGTTTTAAGTTGTTGAATTTAGTCCTGTTTGTGTATTTATTTGTATTGTTGGTTTTACTATTGTTATTATTCTTTTAGAGTTTTATTATTTATTAATTTTTAGATTCTATATCTGCTATCGTTATGTTGGGTTTATTATGTTATGTTGGATTGTATTACAGGACTAAGCTGTAGTTATTCTAATGACGATGCTATGCACCTTGTGGTGTTTCTGCTATAAATAAATGAAATAAAAAAAAAGGTATTCATTTTTGAAATGTACAATATTTATATTGATTCACAATATTTTACATGTAATAAAGTTTTCTACTAAAAATATTTATGATATTCAAAAAGATAATTGATATTAGTTGTATATTTATACTATTTTAGTTTTTTTTTTTTTTTTTAGGCGAAAAACCTATCATCGCCTGAATATACTATTTTAGAAGACACAATATTACTTATATAACAAAATAGCAGACCTAATTAATTGTTTAAACTGAGCTTCATAACGAGAAGTTTGCAAATGATTTAATCCTATTACTTTAAATGAGCAATTCTTGAATTTATCTTTGTATCTATCTTTATATCTATCTTTGTATCTGTTGCGAATCTCGAAAACGGCTCTAACGAATTCAAAGAAATTTTGTATTTAGGTGTAGTTTTGATTTTTAAGTACACCCATATAGTTGTATTTCCTGTAAAAACACAATTTTTTGAGAAAATCTAATTTAAAAGTTGAAAAATTTTAACCCTTTGAACCCCAGGTGACGATATATATCTATGTAACATATATAAGGATATATCGTCACCTATGAATTGTGCGAAAAACCCCAGGGTGACGTTATATCGCCACCATAGATCGAGCGAGAAACCCCAGGTGACGATATAACGTTACCTTAGGTTTAGAGTTTTTAAACATGTATAAATAAATATTTCACTATTATGAAGTTTAAATTATTTAGATTGAATTATTAACAATTTTAAATATTTTAATGTTTGCTAAACATATTTTACAAACTAGAAACATTGCTTACTGTATGGAGTTGTTTGACAGCAATGTACACGCTCAGCTGTTAGTCACTGTCAATGCAGTAACTTCTCGTGTTTATTCCTGTGGTGTTGTCTAACAAGGTTATCTTTCCTCGTGTTTATTTTATTATGAGTTTTGGTTTTAGTGTGTGAAAAAGATTTAAAACTGCTTGCATAAGGTATAAGGACCATGTTATACGAGCCATGATAGCGCCAAGTTGGTGTAAAATATTTTGTCATTTTGAAGTACCGTACACAATAATCACTTTGAAATAAACAATAACCGCTAGAACCAGGACAAATTAAATATTTATGACCTCTCTAGTCGCTGCGCTGCTAGTGTTGATAGCGCTCAGTATAACCGGGTTAAGCGTTGATGGCGCCGCGTCGACACGTCAGACCACGGTGCTGATGGCGCCGGCGCTCGGTTAACGCGGATATAACATCGCTCGTATAACATGGCCCACGGTATTTCCATTTATCCAATAAAGCGATGTTGAAAATGTGGTGCTATCAGCGCTCGTATAACATGTATCTAATTATCTAAGGAAGGATGTCACTTAGAATGCTTATTGAAGAATGTCTGTAATAAGGCCTAAGCCTAGTCATTTTTAAAAAGTAAACTTTTCTTGTAAATATAAGTGAAAATACAAATATTTCTGTGTTGTTATAAAAAAAAACAATTTATATAAGTGAATACCACAATATAAAATTAGTGAGTACTTAATTTTTCCTGAGTTATTTATTTCGTAAGCTATATCTCATTTTACATGTGTTTTTACATGTAGCATAAAATTATAAAAAAGATTATTAAAAGTTTGATATTTGATTTAGAAAGACAATTTTTTTATATAGCAGAAAAATATATTTAGAATGAAATGTATAGCTTCCCACGGGTAAATTTTTCTTTCTTTTTTTTGTAAAGGCTCCCAAAAATCGTTTTTATTTTATTAATTTTTTTATTATTATTATTGTTTAGAAGGTGTACGTTAACAAATTTTTTATAATTATAAAAACTTTTTTATTGTCTAACACATTTTATTCCTAACAATTTAAAACCTCACTCATAACAATAGCACACATATTAACAAAGTTATGAATTTTTTCCAAAACTCTGTAAAAAGCCTCTTAAGGCTCTGGTATTTTTCGACAGTTTTGTAGTAGTGATGAGTTTGTACACATTTTGGAATTCCGATTTTTTGGTCCGGGGTTAAAAGGGTTAACATAGGGTCTTATGGGTTGCCATGTTGACAACGAAATAGTAAATAAAGCAATCAAAACAGCTGTTTATAAACAAGCCAATTTATACTGTTTTATCAGCTGTTCATTGAATAGTTTTTAATTACTGTTAAAAAACAAGTTAATTTATACTGTTTTAGCACGTTGGAATTAGAATAAATTGGGCCTGATTTAATAATTTATTTTATAAAAAAAAAGGTAAACTTGGCAAAGATGGATAAATTCGAATAGTCAATTTTGTAATTATAGGCCTGGCTAATTTCTGAAACATAGTATTGAGGTTATGTTAATCCTGCAATAATTTTTACTATATTTAGGCCTGGTTTCAAAACTTTAGTTGACAGAAGATAGTAGAACTAGGAATAAAATCATGATGAAAGCCTCACGTTTCTAAAGCATGTATTTGAGGTTATAACTAATCTTGTAATTACTGTTAATATATTTAACCCTAGAACTGGCATGGTTAAAGCTAAAATTAAAAAGCTCGTTTATAGCGTTTTGCAAGCATATTTTTAAAAATTCGCCAAAAATAGTAAATGAAACCCAATCCAAAAGTGTTCCATAGCTTTTTTGTAGAAGAAACTACAAAGAATTCCAATATGCCACTAAAAATTAGTTTCTTTTGAAATTGTAAAAGTTATTAGCTTAGAAAGCAAAATATGTTTAGTAACGGAAAGGAAAAAAACAACTTTATGCCTACATAAAAAATAGTAAAACATTTTTGTAATTTTTTCAAAATACACAAAAGTTTTATAATTTAGTTCTATATAGAAATATGTAAAAATATATTTCAATTTCACAATTTTTTAGTTCAAAATAACACTTTCAACGTTTTTACTACATAACCTGCAAATCATGACTAAGTTCAAAGTGACTAGACCTAAATATTTTTTACTTCAAACAATGTTTTTTATAATATAAAAAATTCGAGAATGAAATGTAGAATCGAATAGCATTCTACCCAGTTTCAAATAACTTTACATTTTGTAATGAAAAATCAAAATATCAAATCGGCAATTTAACCTAAAATCTTATTTCTAGGCTATCTTATTTCTTCTCTTACCGTTTTATTAGAACATCGTTATAAGCCTAATTTCACTCAAACACAATCTACACTTATTTATTTATAACTAAAACACAATATAACACTATTTTTAAACTGTAATAACCATAAAATAACACACAAAAAATGTTATAACTGAAGTCAACTACGACGAGTGATGTTCTGAAATCTGTTCAGTTGTAAAGCTTTGTTGTACCAACCTATGAAATCTAAATGTATTGAAGTTTTCTTTTTAAAACCATATATTGTACATTTTAGGGATATATTGAATAAGACTGTAAGAATCAATTCTAAACAGACTTGCGTATTGGCCAAATCTATGACCAATTACAAGCTTTTACCGTATATCCTGTAGAACAGCTGTTTTCAAAGGAAAATATGATTTTGAATTGAAGACACCATTTTAAAGAGAATTGTCTGCTGAATTCAATGCTGTTATGATCTTCTTCATATATTACTTCTGTGAGGAGTTGCAAACCGTTGAAAATGAGACAAAGTCTTGACAGTATACGGGGTTCATTGACGCGTGAATCACAGCTGATTTGCATACTAAAATTTTGAAACGGTGATTACGTATGTAAATATACGTTTTACGAAAAAGTTTTAAATACAAAAATTAAAGTTTAATTGATTAGCTTTCCAAAACAGCCGGTTTTATTACGATTGGATAGTTTTAAGTGAATTAAATAACGGAATATGCAAATTTATGCAAATTCTCGCTATTGTTCGAGCTTGTTGAGTTCTACGCCCGAGAGAGCACCCCAAAGTGCAGTCTGCCATTTACAGGGTTAAGCCTGGTTTCATAATTTTACAAACCTATGTACAAACGAGCAAAAGATTAACGAGATTCTTTAGTGAATTTTTCAACTGCGAGCGAAGCGAAGCAGCCATCTGAGGCCGAGGCGGGGTTGGGACGCGAGGCGTCCAGGGGCAGAGCCCCTAGTTCATATTAAGTAACAAACACATCTAACTCCTGTATTACCTATTTTATAGGCCTACACGCTAAAAAAGACAACATGCTGTATTTAACAATTAACAAATACGCTAGGCCATCTTTTGTTCAAATTTGGAGCCCTCAGAGTACTTAACTATGCCAGCGCTGCAGTGTGTACAGTTCTCGTAATGCGTCATTAAATTCTTCGCATGCGACATCTGTGTATAAGGTATCTGGGGTTCAAAATTGTAACCATCCGTCAATCAATACATATGAAGCACTCATCATTCCTAAATATAGATATAATAGTCAATTGTTTACCATTGCATTAGTAACTAAGAATTTTATTCATCTGTTATTGTGACTTACAAGAATTGTGCTACAAATATGACAGATAGCTAGCCGAAAAATTATAAACATTGAATCCCGAGATAATTAAAATACTCATGTGTACTAAATTTGTATTATTACGTAATAAACCATTTGTAATCTCATTCCACAGAGTATCTCTTCTTATTTTTTATAATCAACGTTAAACGTGGAAGTTATTACAACATACATATTTACAGAGTTTAGACTAACGAATATAAAAACTAACAAATAGAGTAACTAGTTAGTTTTTTTACAAACTTATAACTCTACTCGTTAGTTTTTTTCCGTTAGTTTTTTTTGTAACTAGTTAGAAAAATGAGTAACGAATAGAAATTCTAACGAGTTAGATTTATAAGTAAAAGCCTATTTTGAAAAGGACCATTTCGGTCACCAAACAGCGGTAACTCGAACAATGGGTTTGTTTAGTCAGAGTCTACCCATTATGATTTCTCAGAATAGCGATAAGGAAAGTGCGCTCAACTCAAGGTTGTGCGAGGGGCTGGAAAAGAAGGGACAAGAGACTAGAATAGAATGTTGGGGGGAGGGGGCACGAGCGTCCTGGGGTTGTTGACTTTGCCACAAACAATCACGAGCAAACTTTCTCTTTTTACTTTTAGATCACTCGGCGCATCAGCTATGTGTACTTTGGTTTTTGAGAGGGATTGAGACGCACAATCAGTAGACCAGTTGTCGCCGTGGTACTAACTTACTTTTTGTACTTTTAATCTTATAGAATTAATTGCCCAAGTGGTATGGAAAGTGTTTTTACTGTTTTGTAGAACTGTTTGTAGTGCTGGCATGTTGTTTATAGTTTAATTGAAATTTTGCTTATATAGTTTAAAGTTTAGATAGTTATAGACTGTTTAGTAGTATAGTTTTATTTGTTAAAATGAGTGAAGTTTTGTGGCTAAATTTGAGTAAACTGTTTACTCAAATTAACTGGGACAGCAACAGTAACAATGTTACGTTCAAGTGTCTTTTATGTTTGCCGAAGAACAAGCAAGTTAAAGCATCTGTTACATCGGCTTCCAATTTAAGGGCGCAATTTAATACTTTTAAATAAATAGTTAATACTTACAACTTTATGGCGGTAGGTAACTTTACTATTATAGAAATAGAACACGTAAATAAATGTTAATCTATTTAGTGTTGACTTTTTTTTAGGACGTAGAGGGTTTGAAAAGTCTTCAAGCCAATTTATAGAGATCTCTGATCTTAATAAATATTTTTTTAAGTCATGGTTTTTTATATATTTATTGTTATATATTTATTATTAACTATTTCTAGTATGTATATATATTAATGGAATATGAGTAAAAATAAATTATAAAAAATCTACATAAAGGCCTACCTATTATATTTTCTTAGTTTAAAATTGTATCTAGGCCCTTATAAATTTATATAAATTATAAATATTATATATTTTATAAACTATAAGTGTTTGTTTGGGAGTAAATAAGTTATTATTTTCTTATAGTAGCCTACATGTTACTTCCTACTAGCCTATATAAATTAATGTTTTGCAATTTCTAGTTAGCGTTATTTGGTCAAAAAAATAATTTATATGTTACTGTACTTTGCACATTTTGTAGATGTTTGGTTTTTTTTTTTTTGAAAATTTGCAAATAAAAACAAATGTTTCACCTGACACAAACATTCTAAACAATGCCTTGGAAATCTTAAAAATAACATAATAATATGTAATTTTGTTTACTTTTTCTAGTTCAAGTAAATAAAAAACCGACTAACTTCTAACTTTATTTAGTTACTTTTTTGGAGACTAACTTCTAACTTTAATCAGTTACTTTTTTGCTGACTAACTTTTAACTTTATTCAGTTAGGATTTTTCCTGGCTAACTTATAACTCTACTCAGTTATTTTTTTGATCGACTAACTCTAACTTCTATCAGTTACTTTATTAGACTAACTTTCCCAACTCTGTATATTTAACATTATTATAAATTAAAATTTTAAGGAAATTTAGGAAAATATTTTTGAACCTAATAACAAGTATGTCCTAAATACGGCACATTTTTATACTGGGCAAAGAGCTAAAAGACGTTTTTGCAAAAAGACCTTTTAGAATGGAATAATGTTTGATTTTAAAACTGTTTCCAAAATCTATGTTTAAAAAGATCTCCAATAATTTCTGCTTATAGTTAATGTGTCAAAGTAAAAATGAGGTTCCCTGGCAACGTGAAAACTTACAGAATTATTGATATCTGAAGAAATAATGTCTCTTCCTGTGTTCAAGTTCATATCTTATAAGAATTGCCTACAAACTATATCAACTTACCGCCATTTGTATTTGGAACACACCACCCATTTCCTGGATAGTTTTTTCTATTTTCTCTATAGCTTCTTGTAACGCTTGTATACCATCAGCCTTTTCAGGTGTCGCTGTTGTCATTACTGTATCAAGAAATTAATTATTGCTTGTATATTGTTTGTATCATATAGTATTTTAATAAATTTTAGCTCTTTAAGAAAGAAAGAAAAAAAGACAGTAAAAAAACATTTGAGAATGCACCATACTATATTTATTTGTAAAATACAACCACTTACCATATAAAGGAGGAGCTATAAGATTAATCTTAATGGGCAAGTCTTCTGTAGAACAGGCAAGACCAGCCTTTAAGGCAGCTTTGACAGCATCGATACCTTCATACCCATAACACGCTACTTCTATGTCAGCTCGGATTTTCACTGCTTGGGAAGTTAGCTTTCGTTTAATATTATTCAATAAAACTTCTTGTGTTTCTTCGTCGAGTCCACATTCAGCTAATATTGAAGGATCTCTAAAATAAAAAAATACAAATTTCTGATACAAAAATTATTAAAACTTGCAATAGATTAAATAAAAACAGCACGATTCTTAGAAAAATTAGTTTTTGTCTTCTTGTTATGTACCGTAGGCCTAATGTGAACATTGTTACAACAGGTCTGGTTGCTATGCGCAGAGCGGCGTTATTACAACGACCAGTGACCTATGTAGATGTGAAATAATAAAGTTGTACTACAATCTTATAAAGGTGTTCAATGTTAAAAATTATTAAAGAACCCGGACATAACATGGTGTCAGCAGTGTTAACAAGTATAATACAAGTTTAAGTATAAATAATAATTAGTTTTGCCGTTTAGAATTTCAAATTATAAATAGTTTTCTTTCAATTACGGAAGAATGGATTTGGGAACCGCAGGAAATGGCGTCTCTCCGATGGAATTTCAAGGTGATCTAGCAACTAATTGGAGAAATGTAAAAACAGGTATGAGATTTTTATTGAAGCATTCGTACCAGAATCTATCAAAGACAAAAGAAAAGTAGCTTTATTTCTTCATTACAAGGGTGAAGAAGGACAAGACATTTTAAAATCATTTAATCTTAGTGCAGTGGATTCAGACAAGTTAGAAACTGTAATTAAAAGTTTTGAAAATTATTTTATTCCGTTGGCTAATGTAACATATGAGAGATGTGTATTCTTTAACCGGAAACAATTACATAATGAGTCGTATGAACAATAAGTAGCGAAATTAAAAAACCTAAGTGCGTCTTGTGACGTTGGTGATTTGCGTGTGGTTTAGTTCGGGACATTTTTGATAGTGGTATTCATGATTCCGATGTTAAAGTCGCTTTGTTAAAGACACATAATTTGATGTTAACACAAGCTTTAGAAATGTGTAAGTCCAGAGAATTAGCTTATGACAGGGCTCATAAACTAAATGTAAAAACTGAACAAATAGATTCTACGGTAGATAGAGTTTTTAAAAATAGTAAATCAAGAAACACAGCGATAAACTTTAATTCAAACAAGTTTCTAGCTGGAACCGGCAATCGGGGACAAAATGCAAAAGGGAACGTGAAACGTAATTCATCAAATACAATGTCTAATGCGATGCATGAAGGAACTACAAGGTCAAGATCATCCCCTCAGGCATACAAACAAACAGTCTGTGCAGCAGATGAGGGCGATTTCATATTTTTGGAAAGTGTCCAGCATGGAATCATGTATGTTCACAGTGTGGGAAATTAAATCATTTTAGGAAAATGTGTAAGTTTTCAGTTAACCAACTAACAGAAACAGGTAATAAAAATTTACTATGTAATCATGAAAACAAAAACTTTATGATAAACACTTTATCTAAACCTAACCTACAAAATTATAAAGTAAATATAACTCAATGGTATGAGACAAAATTATAATAAATAAAGTGAATCAATCTTTTAAAGTTGACACAGGATCAAACAAATAGTAAAATGACTTCATTTACAAACAACAGACTACCTGTTGTAGGGACTTGTACTATGCATTGATATTTATGTTGTTAAATCAAACTGTGAAAATTTGTTAGGACTTGATACATGTCTTAATTTAAGAATTATTAACCATATAAATAAGCTGAACTTAGATCAAATCGATAAGAAATACAAGGACTTGTTTGATAATGAAATAGGGTGAGTACCAGTTAAAGTTAAGATAGAATTAAATGAAAATTCATGTCCTGTAATTAGTGCTCCTAGAAAAATTCCTTTCGGACTAGAAGGTAAATTAAAAGCCGAATTGGATAGAATGTTAAAGTTAGGTATCATTGAAACAATCAGTGAACCTACTGATTGGGTTAATTCACTTGTAATTGTACAAAATAAAGATGGTAATATCAGGTTAAGCTTGGATCCAAAACCTTTAAATGAATGTATTAAAAGGTCACATTATCAATTTCCAACTTTTGAGGAAATTGCTCATAAAATTAAAGGTGCAAAGCTATTCACAGTGTTAGATGCAAAATCAGACTTTTGGATGCTTCCATTAGATAAGGAATGTGCCAAATTAACTACTTTTCAAACACCTTTTGGGGGATTTTATTTTAAAAGATTACCATTTGGATCGAGTTGTGCTCCAGAAATATTTCACAGAGTAGTGTCACAAATTTTTGAAAAAATAGAAGGGGTACATTCATTTTAAGATAATATATTAATTTGGGGTGAAACAGAAAAACAGTTAACAGAAAGAATTAATACTGTGTTAAATAAAGCTCAAATGAATAGATTTAAATTCAATATTAACAAATGTAAATTAAATGTTAAATTAATTAATTTTCTTGGGCATAAAATTAATTCTGATGGTATTTCTGTAGATGAAAACAAGATAAAAGCTATAATTGACTTACCAATACCGAAAGACAAAAAATAACTTGCAAGAATTTTAGGGATTATGTTTCTAAATTCATAGAAATTTCTCTGATCACAACCTCTAAGAGCTATGCTAAAAAAAAATGTTGAGTTTACTTGGAATAAATATCTTAATGAAGTATTTAATAAATTGAAAAAAATAATAACACAAGCGCCAGTATTAAGCTATTTAGATCAATCCAAGCCAATATTACTGTCTGTTGATGCAAGTTCGACAGGGTTAGGTGCTTGTTTATTGCAAGATAATAAATCTGTATGTTATGCTTTAACAGAAACTCAAATTAACTATGCTTAAATTGAAAAGGAGCTTTTAGGAATGGTCTTTGGTTGTGCAAGGTACCATCAGTACATTTTCTCAAAAAATGTTACCGTTGAAACAGACCATATACCTTTAATAGCAATATTTATAAAACCATTATCAAAAGTTTCAAATATATTACAAAGAATGTTGTTACACCTTCAACAGTATAAACTTAATGTAGTGTACAAATCTGGTAAAGGCTTAATTATTGCAGACACTTTGTCTAGACATTTTAATGTAAATGATAAGGTTGAAGATGAGGTATTTGATGAAATAGAACTGCAGGTTAATTTACTAATTGATAATTTACCGATTTCACATTCTAAGTGGTCATTGTTTGAGAAAGAAACTAATAATGATAAAGAATTAAATAAATTAAAAGATTGTATTAACCATGGCTGGCCAAAATATAAAAATAATTTAAGCGATCAATTAAAATGCTATTTTGATTTTTAAGATTTATTATGTATTAGGGCCTATATAAAATTTAATATTTAAAAATGACACAATTGTTGTACCAAAAAGTCTAAGATCACAAAAGATGAAAATTGTTCATCAAGGACATATGGGAATAATAAACAGATGTAAATCACGAGCTAGATTAGCACTCTATTGGCCTAACATGTCCAATGATATTAAGAATTATGTAGAATCTTGTCAAACTTGTTTAAAAGAAATCAAAGTAAAATGCCTTTATTGCCACATCCAGTACCAAAATTACCATGGTCAGAGGTGGGAATAGATGTTTTTAAGTGGAAAAAAATGCTGTATATTGTTGCTGTAGATCACTATTCAAACTATATTGAAGTGGCTAGTGTTTCAAATACTAAAAGTGTTACTATAATAACTAAATTAAAAGGGTTTTTTCTAGACATGAAATACTGATAAAAAGTGTATTCTGATGGGGCATCTTATTTTAAAAATGAAGAATTTAAAATGTTTTGTAAGAATTGGGATTTTGAGGTTGTGTTTTCAAGTCCTCATTTTCCTCAATCAAACGGCATGGCTGAAAGTGCTGTAAAAACTATAAAGTCGTTATTACAAGAAACGGCTGATACAGGAGAAGATATACTTGCGCTATTAAATTTCAGAAACACTAACGAAAATAATGTAGAATCACCTGCTCAACTCCTCATGTCAAGGAAATTGCGTACTTTGGTATCAAAATATTACAAATGTCTTAAACCTAAACTTAATTATAATAGAACTAGAAAACAACTGTTAGTAAACAAACAGAGAATGAAGGGATATTTTGACCACAATTCAAAACCACTGCAGGGGTTAAGTAAGGGTCAAAAGGTTGTCTTTCAGAAAAAACCTAATTCTACTTGAACTAGCGGTAACATAATTCGAGAAACAGCAAAACCGTGATCATATATAGTTCTTAATATAGGATAAATCTTATAGACGTAAACGTAATCAAATTCAAATTAGTCCTGCAGTTGACAAAGTGTCACCTACAAAATGTCCTTCCATGCCTCTTCAAAATAATGAAAAAAGCCCATTTAATCAGTCTAATAGAAAAATAATAAAAAGTGATATAGATGTTAAAAGAAACAACAAGTTAGTCCAGAAAGTGGGTTTTTAAAAGATCTTGATCAGTACAAAACAAGATATGGTAGAGTGGTCAAAAGCAGTTGTAGATTGGAAGACAGATTTTAATTTATAGTTGTAAAACATTGTAAAAATAAAAATATATAATTTCTAGTATTAATGTAACGTTTTGTTTTATATACAAAAAAAGTTTAGAAGATAGATTTTAATTTAGTTATACAACATTCTAAAAATAAAAATATATAATTTCTAGTATTAATGTAACATTTTGTTTTATATACAAAAACAGTTTAGAAGATAGATTTTAATTTAGTTATACAACATTCTAAAAATAAAAATATATAATTTCTAGTATTAATGTAACGTTTTGTTTTATATACAAAAAAAGTTTAGAAGATAGATTTTAATTTAGTTATACAACATTCTAAAAATAAAAATATATAATTTCTAGTATTAATGTAACATTTTGTTTTATATATAAAAAAAAAGAAAAAAATTAGAAGATAGATTTTAATTTAGTTATAAAACATTGTAATAATAAAAATATATAATTTCTAGTATTAATGTAACGTTTTGTTTTATATAAAAGAAGGAGTAAATTTATATTATTATCACAAATTTGTCAAAACTAAATTATTTGTAAAAAAAAAGCAAATTGTTATGTACAGTAATTGTTACAACAGGTTTGGTTGCTATGCGCAGAGCGGCATTATTACAACGACCAGTGACCTATGTAGGCGTGAAATAATAAAGTTGAACTACAATCTTATAAAGGTGTTCAATGTTAAAAATTATTAAAGAACCTGAACATAACACTTTTTACCTAATTTTTATTTGAACCCAATAAGAATTATTTTATTTTATTTAGTAATATGGATTTGTATTTGAAGAAAAGACTAGTATTTTTGATGCTTTGATTGTCATGAAATTATTCTATTAATTTGAATCATTTATAAAATATCTGAACATTAAGCAATAGACAAAACTAGCTGTTTTGTTTTCCACACCCTTTAGTTTTATAAATGTTCTACTTCACATCCTTCTACAGAGAACCACAAGGAATATTAAGTCACTTAGACTTAGTCACTACATAATATTAAAAACTCAACTGTAATTTTCATTCAAATGGAATTTGGATGTTAGTTTTGTGCACTTGAATCAATCACTACAGCACATAACTGAGTAGTAGGAAACATATTTAATATTTTATATTTCACCATGGCACTAATCAATTTTTAATCATTAAACATACAAGGTGTGATAAAAAAAATATGGTGAGTGAATTTTCATAGCATCAACTGCTGACGCTACATTAGGGATGGGAAAAACCTACCAGTTTTAATCTAAAACCGTTTTTTTTTGTGTTTTGATTAATTGGTTTTACTGTTATTTTTCTGTACCAATTAAAACCGGTTTAAAAAAAAATATTCAATAACCGATCAAAAACCACGACAGTAAAATATATCCTATTTTATGAGTCTATAAATATTAAACACGATTGTCTTGCGTTGCAATAGTTCTGAACTAGTGAAATCGTAGAACGGCTGCATTACATCACTTTTGTTTGCCTATTTTTCTCAAGTCCGCATTTCTGTTCTAAGTTCTATCAACTATCAAGATGACATTGACACTGTCTTTGTGTCATGAAGAATTTTCTCCGATCTGGCACAACCTTAGTTTTAAATCATTTTAAAATGCATTAGCACTACTTTAATTTTTATAAAAGAATCGGTACAAATTTGTGTCAATACGTTGAATTGTGTTGTTGTTAAGTCTTGTAGTAACCATAAATCTAAAAGAGCCTTTAATAATTATTTGCCATGAATGACATTATTTTACATTGTCTTTTTAGTTTATTTCATTTGATTTTTCTTGTATTTTTAGTTGTAAATTTTTTTTTTTTAACGTATCGGTACAAATTTGTATCTAATCGTTGAATTGTGTTTGTTTTAAGCCTTGTAGTAAAAATAAATGTTTATTTTGCCCTTTCCTGTAAATATAACAAAAAAATTGTCTAAATGTTGTTGGTTTCTTCTAAAAAAAAAACTGGTTATTTCAAAAACCATTTTTTTTAGCAATTATAACCGTTAGTTTAAACCGATTTCGAAAAAAAACCGGAAAAAACGATAACCGGTTATTTTTACTATAACCGCCATCCCTACGCTACAGCCATTTGATCTAATATGCCCCACAGCCTGGTCTGTTGAGACAGGCAGTGTCCAGTTTGAACACGTTCTGACTTGTCAGTCAGCTTCCAAAGCTGCTAGAGTGAGGTCCTGTTTACCATGTCTGTCGGCAATCATGGATTTGGAACAACACATTAACACTAGGTTTTGTTTCAAGTTGCAAAAAAGTACCAATGAAGCTCATGAAATGTTAAAATCAGTGTATGGTGATAATGTGGTAACCCTGAATACAGTACAAGACATGGTCTGAGCGATTTAAGAGGGGAAATGAATTGGTTGAAGATGAGGAACGATCGGGACATCCTTCGACCTCAAAAACAGATGAAAACGTGCAAAAAGTGGCCAAACTTATTCATTCAAACTGGCGGATGACTATTTGAGAGCTTACCAAAGAACTTAACATCCCGTACTGGTCCATGCAAAGCATTTTAACCGATAATTTTCAAATGAAATAATTTGCATGCAAAATTTGTTCCCAGACTTTTGACTAATGAACAGAAGGAAAATCATGTCTGTTTGCACGGAATTGAAGGATCCGTTCTTTATGGCCAAAATTGTAAATGGTGATGAAAGTTGGGTCTGTGGCTATGGAACCTGAGACAAAAATTCAGAGTTCTCAAAAGAAAACCAGTAACTCCCCTCGCCCTAAAAAAGTACGTCAATCAAAGTTGAACATCAAGGTCATGTAAATTTTTTTATAGTGAGGGTATAGTGCAATCAGAGTTTGTTCCAAGGGGAACAACTGTAAACTCTGAATTTTAGAAGGAGGTACTGGAAAGTTTGCAAAACGATGTGCGAAGAAAGAGATCGGAAAAATGAGCCAATGGCTTCCTTCTTCATCACGACAACGTTTGATTTGTGATATTTTGGCCAGAAAAAAAGTTCCTGTCTGTCCACATCCGTCTTACTTACCAGATTAGTATCATGCAACTTCTGGCTAATCACAAAAATTAAAAAACGTGCTAAAAGGAAAACTTTTTTACACCATTCCTGACATTGAGATGGACACGACCCAGCAGCTGAAAGCACTTCCGAAAGAAGCCTGTCCAGAAATGCTTCCAGTCATGGATTCAACGTTGGGACAAGTGCATCGCTAGACAAAAACAGTTCTTAGAAGGAGATTAATTAAAATTCTATGAAAGCTTATTACTTTGTTTGTAATAAAATTATTCATCATAGTTTTTATCACTTGTCGTTTAGCAACCTTATCAACAACTAAGGTGGCTGGAGCAATCCCCAGTTGCTTCACCGACTTCCCATAAGATGTACATTGGTGGAAAGCGCTCTTTCTTTCGACGCCATCATCTCCGAACCCAACCCCTGCAGTTCCAAAACGAAACCTTCTTCAAGGATGGCCATCATACCATATTACCACCATGGTGTTTTGTTATGGAAATATAGTAGTACGGACAAACCATGCTAACATTTATTATATATACTGATTATAAATTTAACTGCTTAAACATAACCCTTTTTATAAGCAAATTGCAATTTATTTATTTAACCTCAAAATGGGCTACCCTAGAAGTTGAAAATATTTTATTTCCCATATGGTAGCTATTTTGTGTTCTATTTTATTTTATATTAGAGTTTATTTTTTTGTGAATTCTTGTCTTTCTGATTTTGTATGTGTTTGTATATATATAACAGGGAATAAAATAAATATCTAATCTAAAAATTTACTTTTTAAAAGAGACTTACAAAACTGCTTGTTTGAAAAAGTCATAAGCCGAAGCTTTCTTCTTAAGCCGCTCTTCGAAAACCCATGCCGTCCGTTGGTACAAGTCTTCAAGCTGTTCGTTACTTTCATAATGTAGAAGTTCGGCAACATGTCTCAAAATAGAATTCACTGCTTTGGCTTTAGCGAAACGCTCTGTACATTTTTCTATATCTTCAGGAGAAACACGACGTTTGCTCAAATCAATGTAGCCTAAAAATATTACTTGGTCTTAACATTTTTATGTATGACTGAATTCTTAAATCACTAAGAAAAGAACATACTTTCACCTTATTATAGATGAGATAGAATGACACTCATATAACTTAAGGTAAGATAAGAAAATGCAACAATAATATAATGTATGAATATACAATATTCAAAGTTTAGAAAACTTTTTAATAAATAATCACTTTGATCAGTGGCGGCTAAAGGGAGGGGCTTGGGGGGCTTAGCCCTCCAAAATGTATAAGTCAATTCACCAATGTTTGTACTTTTGTTTGTGTTAGAAAAAGAAAATTTTTAACACAAATAGTAATAACAAGTTCAAATGTATGTTTTTAATTTCATAAGTACTCGCTTAATAAGTTACAATATTATAAACAAGACTGTAGCTCTTATAAGTACATACTTCTCTAGGATCAAATATCTTATGCTGATGCGATATAAATGTCGTTGTACTGTGCAGCGAGACCGGGAGCGGACTAGAAAATCCTGTGCTTTGTAAAATGTAGATTCCGAAACTGGAAAAAAAACTAAAGAGAGCTTTGATAAACATGAAAAATGTAAAAGCCATCTTCTTTGTTGGGAAAAACATTTAATGGACAAACAGTTCAGGGAGAAGGGTAATGTTGTGACGTTATTGTCAAATGCCCACAAAGACGAGGTTGATTAAACAGTATTTAAGTAAAGTTGTAGAAATTATAATATTTCTTACTAGTCAGGGCCTTGCTCGTTTTGATAGAACCATAAGCTTTTACAGTAAAACCATCCAAAATGAAATAATTCTAATTATTTCAAAAATGTTGATCGAGAAAATTGTTGATGAAGTGAAATCATATTGGGTTTTTTCTGTTATGGTCGATGAATCTAGGAGCTACAAACTTTCCTTATGCATTCGCTATGTTGACAATGAACTAACACCCCATGGACGTTTTCTTATGTTTAGAAGTTGTTCTTATGACCGAAATGCTCAAGAGCTTGCTTTACATATCTTAAATATTTTTGAACAATTGGGAATAAGTGATCTTCCTATAATAGCTCAGACTTATGACGGAGCCTCATCATGTCAGGAAAATATGCCGGATTACAATAATAATTAGAAACATCCTGTAGCTGTGTATTTTCATTGCTATGCTCACAAAGTTGCCTTAGCTGTAACAGACATGTGTACATCTAAAGAAAGCTCAAATATTTGATTTAATGGCCTTCAGGCATTATATGTGCATTTCTATAAACAATCTCACCACAATATCCTGAAGAAAATAGCAGATCTCATTTGTAACAATTCAAAATATTAATTCCAAATAATAGTAAATCGACCAAATAAGAAATCACATCATTTAAAATTAAACACTCATAAGTGCGAGAGAGACAGAAAAATCTTCGAAGGAATTCCATTCATTTACAATCAACGCTAACGACATCTATAGGCCATGATTGTAAACATCGAATTAGCAAATAATATCTCCAAATACCCGACTTTCGACGACATATTTAACAATTAAAATTACTTCACGACCTTGTATCTATATCCCTACATCAAAATATTTCTAAATTAATCAACCAATCCATCAAAATTATAATATCACACAAATAACAAAACGATCAACCAAAATTCATATTTCAAATCCGACAGAAAATAGGCAAGTCTGTAAAAGGCTAGGCCAAATAAGAAATAAAAAGTTTGATTGCAAAGAAACTAAGTTTCAAATTACAAAATGAACACGACCGTCGTATAGAATGGAACATTTTACATACAAAATGTCTTTGACAAAAATTCAGAAGAAGTTCCGTTGAGACGATAAAATTAGACAAAATCAATCCGAAGGACAAATATATGTTAAAACGAGTTCCTCCATGTTTTGCTAGACTCCTCCCACGAAACCCCACGACCGCTGTGATTGGTCTATGAATTCTTGTAACCCATTTGGCAAATGTTAAGTGTATCTTTGAAGTCATAGTTGTTAGATCATAAGAAAATATTGTACAAGGAGCTATTTAGGTATTTTTCTTTAATATATTTATTCAATTAAATTTCTCATTTCTTTTATCACTGTTGTAATTATAAAACCAAATTATTTAATTAATAAAAATTACAAAAAAACAACACCCAATATTCAAAAACACAAAATTTAATACAACAATCAAATGCTAAAGAAGATGTAAAATTCATAAGGCACCAAATACCAGTTCCTGAAGTCCTTAGCCAAGCCCAGAGTGATTTAAAAAAATGTAATTGTTGCTGAGACCTTAAAGAAGGCAGACCTGTTACCAGTCATCTCTACAACACCAGAAGACCAACGCTGATACTACTAATACAGATATTGTTCAACGTTAGCCTTATTAACTTTCGGTACAGTGAAGTGCGATATTATTAATCTATAACAATTATCTGTCCACATCACCAGAAGAGAACATTAAAACTGGGTGAGATTAATGGGTCATTCCGTGTGAAATCAACACACTTTTAAGAGATTTTTTCCCT
>JAGFPH010004134.1:106812-125971 GCA_018207615.1 Philaenus spumarius
TAAAGTAAAAACATGGGAAAGGTGTCATTTTTTAGCTCTTTTTATGCACTTTTAAATGATATGTAACACACATTATAGTTTATGACAAAAATTTTTTTCAAAATAAAAAATAAATTTTTGACTTAAAATATTTTTAAAAACACATTTTAAAAAATTTTCAAAAAAATGTATAAAATAGGTTGTATTATCATTAATTTGTATACCAAGTTTGGTTATGGGATTGTAATGGGTTCATGGTCAAAATAATGTTTTATTAGTGGTGTTTTTTACAATATCATCTATGTGTTTTAGCGTAAAGCTCAATTCAAAATAAAAAACTTAATGAATAAAATCTAAAATAAAATAATCAGACAATTATTTATATTCTTGTTAACTAATTCAAAACAACCTACAAAACCTATGTTTTGTAAATTCTAAACATAAGCAAATGATTAAAATTAGGCCTATAGCCTATTTTATAAAATTTGTTTTATTTCGATAAAATAACTACATAACAAAGAAGAGAAAAATAGCAATAGGCCTAATGTATTCTTAAAAATTACATTTTCTACTTATATTGTCATACATTTAATTGCAAGCTTGTGAGTGCTATTTTCAGCTTGTTATTGCACCATCATTGTTCCCACCACAGGAAGATTTCATGTCTGTACTTGCTTTCAAGTTGAGGGCAGATTTCATGTCTGTAATTTGCTTTTCAAGTTGAGACAAGCTCATGTCCACTAGCATTTCATGTTCAGTTTACAGTTGAAGTCAGTGGTGCACACATCGTTAGTCCAAGTTTTTTGCCACTGCCCACGGTAAGGGACCAAGTGATGGACTTGGTGGCACGGTCAAAAGATTAGCTGCAAAAGCTAGTTTACAACGACCCTTTGAAAACCAAATCTTGACTCCATGTGAATTTTACGAATGGTCAGTTGAAAATATTCCTGGGATTAGTTTTGATTTTGGAACGCAAGAAGATTATGTCTCAGCAGAAATATTTTTGAAAGATCGTTTTAGTGAAGCACTCACAATAAAGGGGACTCGACAATACCACACCTTTATGCCTGTTGCCTCAAGCCTAAATAAGTTATCTGTCAAAATCTTTTCAGAATCAACAACTTCTTCTAAAGTATCAGTATCAAGGTCAACAAACAAAATGATCTTGCTTGATGGTTACATATGTATTGTCTATGACTAACTGGTGGCTTCCTTTATAATGGACAAAAACGAAGACGAAGATGAAGTAAAAGTTACCTTCCTTCATCCCAAAGGACCTTCTCCATCATTTAGCTACCCAAGAAGACCAGCTATGTAATATGGCTACCATTCACTGATGTATTATGTGCTGTGAATCCAACAACTCCAACAGGAAGAATTTACGTCCTATCCGAAGATGAAATTTTAAGAAGCAATGAAATGTTATCAAAGTACACATGTAGACCTTATGTAAATTTCATTGTAACATTTTTAACCACTTGCATAGTTTTTAAGTTTATAAATATGAAAATTGTTGATAATATTTCTGTTTTATTTTAATTCTTAGTCACTTAAAATAGTTTGAGTACAATATCATTTACTTTTTGAAAAAATTTAAATAATTACACAACAAATTATAAAAGTATACTATTTTTTAAATTAAGCTTGTCATTAAGGTAATAAATTACAATGTGTTTGAAATAGCCTATTTGCAATGGTAAAGGTTGGATTTCATTTTGCAGTTAAGTATAAAAAGCTTTTATACAGCCTAGACAAAAATACGTAAAATTAGTCAAAAGCCACCTTCGGTTTTATATTATTTTGACTATGAACCCATTGCAATCCCATAACCAAATTTGGTATACAAATTAGTAATAATATAACCTATTATATTTATTTTTTTTTATTTTTAAAATTGTGTTTTTAAAAATATTTGAACTCAAAATTTATTTTTTATTTAAAAAAAATTATGTTCTCTTAACCTATTATGTGTTTCATATCATTAAAAAGGGCATAAAAAGAGCTAAAAAATGACACCTTTCCCATGTTTCTAACTGTAGCAGGAGAGGAGTTATGACCATTTAAACGTTTTGCCGCATCGAGATTTTGACCGTTGTTTAAAAACTTTAGATGGCCGTATTTTGGAAACCGTTTTAGACAAAAACTTGAAATTTTGTATTTTCTTTAGTCTCAACCCCTACTTTGGGTGTACCAAATTTCATTAATATCTGAAAGGGTGTGGTAAAATAGGTGTGTTGATTTCACACGGAATGACCCTAATCCAGAAGCTAATAATCATTTCATTGGTGATATTATTTCCAAAATATTTTTCTTTTAATCACCAAATTTGAAGAACTTCACCTTAAATATTTATACAACCACCATAGACTGTGAATACGAACTGATAAATACATGTCGAACTTTTCATTAAATCTATGTGCTTCCGAATTATTATACACGCATAAACACCAACACTCACATCAATTTCCAATTTGTACTACATACACTTACTATACTGTAATTCCAAATAAAAAAAAATCAATTAATCGTGTATATAAGAATCTATGTTTGTTTAATATTAATTGGGAAAAGTCGGCACTGACCCCCCGAGATAAGCTATTGTGCAATTAAGAGACAATCATATCCAAAATAGACAAGAGATAATTTATTTGAGTTAGCCTGTGTGAATTTGAATTGAATTGTATTTTAATTTAATAATTTTAATTAACATTAAATAATCTTTGATATTTGTAAATTTGTGTCCTCCATTCATTCGTTTATCTAATTAAGTCAGGTTTTAGAACCAGACCTAAGAGGTGGTGTATTGTACATACAAACAGGCCAAGGCTTGAAGAAAAGTTCTATTGAAATATCTGCTCAGAACACGACAAGATGGATGTGCAGTTATAAAAACTGTGATTAATTGATCAAACACTTTGATAAAATAACAGAAGCACTGAGATTTGAAACTGACCAATGTGAAAACATGGATGCTATTGAAGCTGTTGGAATTTTGAACACTAATCTCTTTGTAGTTAATCCTCCCAGTGTAGCTTCACAGGTAATTAAAGCTACAATTAAATCTTTAAATGAAGTGAATCAGAATTTTCAAAAAACTGGACAAAAATAACAGATTTTGCTGGAAAGCTTGATATTTCCTTTGTGAATGTTAGGAATTCAAAAAGAAAAAGAGAAATGAGTGTTCTTTTGAGAGACAGTGCAGTACTGTCAACCATCAAAGCAGGAGAGGAAGTCACTCAGGAAGGGAGAAGGTCAAGACGGAGTGAATAGATTTTGGAGAACACATGTTTACTTGAAGGTCCTTGATGTTATAATTGAACGTTTGAATGAAAGATTCAATGAAGAATCACTAAAGTTATCTGAAGCTGCTGATGGACTGTTTGATTTAAGTTTTGAAAAATCAAAAGCCTTCCTTGAACATTATGATAGGACACTGAGAGTAGACTCCACTTTACTTGAAGTAAAAATGGCCGCAGCTAATAATTTATTTAAATCTAGATCATTATCACAACAAAATTTTATAGAAAATAAAAAGGTCATTAGTGTCAGAGTATAGTTCGAAGGGTTGAGGGAATTAGTTAAGCGAGAAACCTTTTCTAATTTATTTAAGACAATCTAACTAGCTGCTTCTATTCCAATAAGCTCAGCCTCGTGTGAAAGAAGTTTCTCTGCTATGAGGAGGAGCAAGAACTGGCTGAGAACTTCAATGCTGCAAGAGAGATTCTCAAACTTATCTTTGTTGTACATAGAGAAGAAACTCTTAAATAACAATAAAGATTTGTTCTTGAGTTTTCATTTTTTGTCTTCTCTTTCCACCTTTAAATTTAAGTGTAATTTAGAGTAATCCTACACATTACTGCTAAGCTTGGTATGTTTTTAATTTTAAGCAAGATGCAATAACGTAATTCAGGTAGGACAGTTATAGATTTTTTTAAAACAAGCCTAGATTAGTCAAGTTTTTAAGTGCTAGAGTGGCGAAAGATGTGATTTCCAGGTGTCTAATTATAAAAAGTTTTTCTGGGAGAGTATTCTATACCTCCCAGATCCTCCGCGCCCATACTAAATTAGCCCCCAGGAAATTTTTCTATGATTTGATACTAAAGACAATGACAATTAAGCATCAAATCAGAGTTCGGCCATTAATTTGTTTAATATATTTCTCATGAATTAATACTAAGATTTCTGCTACTGAATTCAGTTATACAATGGCTTTGCAATGTAATATTTATACAGATATTAACAAATTATAATTATTGCTTAGAAAGAGAGAAGAGATAAATTAAAGTTATCCCAACACAACAACCTACAAGCAAAATAATACTAGCCAACTCGTAGCAGAAAAATTCTATGTTTATATAAAAATTACTCTGTGATAAATAATTGTGTATATATTAATGGGTAGAAATTACTGGAGGATAGAAATTAAATTTAGGCCTACAGAAAAAGTAATAGTAAAAACAATAACAATACATCCTAGAATTGAAAGACCTATTAAATATCGTGCTTTCATTTCTCTGGTTACCTCCCGCAGGTCCCGGAACCTGGTTTTGGTTGAAACAAATATAGGGCATCTCTTTTTGTAAAATAAGCTATAAATAACATAATAACTGTCTTTCAGTTAAAACCGACAAGTAAAAGTGAATAACAAGAACAATTACTCCTGTGACATTGAAGTATTTAAATAAAAGACACAAGTTTAAAATTCTTTCACACATTTGAAAATACCAACAAACACAAAACTAATTGATTATGATTGAGTAGGCTATTACTGACTGCATAATCATATTCATACGTCTAATACAAATTGTATGAACTAAAAAACACCATTTATAAAAGAAGAATACATACAACTAAAAACTATATTCCAAAACCAAATTTGTGATTTTCTTTTGTTTTCTGGGTTTGCTTGTTTTATTGAATGTTTAGTAGCACTATTTTATGAACATTAAAACTGCAGTCGACCTTATGTGGGAAAAACAGGAACTAACTGACAACATAAATTATAATAAATAACTAATGAGCTTGACTTGTGAGAAAGTAACTTGGATAAAATAAAACCTGAACACAAAATCTCACAATAAATACGTTTACTGTAGCCCGTGCATCACTGAGGATGGCGACATTGTCGTTGAAACGCGTTTGAGGTTAGTAAATGTATTTATTGTGAGATTTTGTGTTCAGGTTTTATTTTATCTATAAATTATAATCTAATATATTTCTATTTCATCGACAAATTTAGACAAAATACAATTTACTTTGTACGTAGCGTGAATAAAAAGAAGCATCAATTTGCAATTATATTAAAATGACTTACTGTCATAATGGTCACTATTTTCTTTTGTATCTCATTACAACCACTTCGGCTATTCAGCCATTATCGAGTACTTGCTGGGGTGTTCCCATTGTAATGCATTAAAATTACATAAGTTTTATAACACTTAACATTAAACACTGTATACATTTTAATTTCTGCGCATAGTAGGCCCACTGTCTCGATATGTACTGCCATTGCTGCCTACCTGTATTGGAGGTAGGAGGAAAGGGCTAGTGGGGGGGGGGGGGGTATCTAGGCGGGCTACTGTGACGGTAAGTCATTTTAATATAATTATTATTATGAATAGTCGGACTGGTGATAGCAAATATATAGCCTATTAATTTGATAATCTTTGATAAAACGCACTTGATGTTATTTGTAAAATACATAGATGTTGGAGGAAATCATAGAATAAAGAGACCATTTCCTAGAAAAATGACTGATAGCCTATTAGTTTGATAATCTTTGACAACAAAATGCACTTGATGTTTTTGTAAAATACATAGATGTGGACATAAAGTTGGAGGAAATCATAGAATAAAGAGACAATTTGATAAAAAAATTACTGGTTATGAGGCCAATATTAGTGAACAGAAGCACATGTCAATATTTATAAACAGAGCCAACGATGGCAGAGAGGATTACTAAATGTAAATATATTATTGTTGAGGGAATAACATTATAAAAATAGTTTTTTTTTTATACCAATGGAGCACTGAAATTTGTATTTCAGACATTAGATTAGCACCGATTCGATTTACATTATGCCTATCAATCAGTCCATTTCTGGTCCTGTATTAGATTGTAGCTACCAAAGTAAAAAAAGGAAACATTACCATCCGCCTCAAAAATTTGTACACTATGATTAGCTAACACAAGAAGTAACAGAATGGTTGTTATTCCTTCTTATGAACCAAATTAAATTAATAAACTTACCCTTCTCCTTATCAACTCGAATAACTACAACAGGTTCAGTTTTCCCAACTCTAATAAGTTTGTTAATGGATCTAATACGTCGACGAGACAATTCAGAGAGTAATATCATGCCTTCAATATTGTTATATTCTAATAGATGGACGTATGCACCCATTTCAGCTATACTCCGCACATTTACCATGACTACATCCTCAACCTCTGGATATTTCTTTTTATAAAATCGACACGTGAGCGGCATTTTTCTGTAAAAGAAAAAAATATACCAATAAGAAAAATATTAGTCTTACAAATATTTAAAACATTAAAAAACATTATTCAAGTAAAAAAGGCATTTAAAAAACTGACAAGTTAGCTTGGATTAATTCCTAAAATGTATGCCTATTTATATATGCATTTCAATAAATTGTTTTCAGTATTAAAAATATAGACAAATCTATAAAACAGGGATTCCATTGTAACGGGTGTTACACTTTAGACACTTTAATAGTAAATTAGATACAAAAGAATGATTGAATTTGAAATATTAAACTGACTCTAAAAAGAACTCGTCAATCTTTATTATATTTGATAATAAAAATTATTTGTTCCTTGTTAGTTAGCCTAAAATATAGAAAAAAGGTACGTAACGGGTGTTACTGAAAATGGACAGTGAAGTTGAACCTCAAGTAAATGTTCTTAAAACTCTGTGAATTTTAAAAGTATAAAATTATGAAAAAAATAGTAGTTATTCCCCAGTAAATGTATGTAATGGAACTGTAATTAAAATTGTTATTGGTATTAAATTTTTTTAAACATAAAATAAAATCATGTGTATTGGGTGTTACATTAAAATGTAACGGGTGTTACGCAGTTGCTAAAATTAAGATTTTTAACATATATTATATAATAATAAGGTGTAAAAAAACAACAAGAAATATAATTGAGGTTTCTTTAATCACTCAAAGAAATAAAAAATTATATTTTATAAAAACAACTTATATTTAACTAATATAATATACTTAATACATTACATGGTTAGAGTTCAATACTTTTTATACAATAACTTAGTAGCCCAGTCGGTATAGGTTACAACTACCAGTAATTTGCAATACGGCTGATTTTTTTTTATAAGTACCTTAAAGTATGTAGATTAACATAAAAAAAGTTTACCAGTCTATCGTTTCCCAAAGTCGAAAAAAAATCGATTATATTTTTTTTTCGATTATCCTTAATATTTCGAGCTGGGATGAAGATAGAGAAAAATAAAAAATACCACCGTGTAGGGGAGGTATTTTTCAACAAAAAAGGTCATGTGTATTTATTTTGTCCGAGCAATGGTTTGTCTGGAAAAAATTCGATAATGCAGGAATGTATTTTGCAGCAGGGGAAATCACTAAAAGGGGACATCTTATTCATATATGAAGCGTTGGCTCATTCTAAATTGGCCAAATTTTAATATATCGAATTGAAACTTGACATAGGAGTTAAATATATATATATTTTAAACATTTATGCTGAGTCTCAGCTTGTTATCTTGAAAATTACCCGATCTAGGAGTCGATTTCGATTATCGATTTTAGGAGTACCGGACCCACGAACTAATTTCAATCTATTCCAGTTTCGTAAATTTTTAGAATATCAACATCAAATTTGTTTTACAAGTTGAGTACACCAGAATAAATATTCTTAGTAAGTATGAACGATTTTTTTCGTGTTATTTTTAAAAACGAGGCGCTTGAAAATAGTCTTCTGTTTTACCTATCTCGTTTTAACTATAACACCTTTGGATTTAACGACTCCAGTCACTGCTATCAACAGATTCACTTGGCAGAATGTCTTCATTTTCAGACTTGTCCTCAGAGTAAACGTCTTTATAGTACAGATGTGTCTTGAAGCTGGGATTGATCAAATCTCCCTCAAAACTTCAGATGATTCATTTTCCTTAAATATTGTTATTTTTTTCATGTTTTACTTATAAGTATATTTGTGGAACCATACACCTTGAAGTAGTGGCTCTCTCGAATAAAAGGAATCTTGACAACACTATCCCAAAATTATCTGAGATATCAGTGATAATTGCGCTTTTCTTCTTTTTCTCCCTACATTTTTTTACTCTGCTTCAAAGGATCCTTTCAGGTTGTTCTTTTAATGTATTGTTCTCTTCTTTTTGCAAATGCTGCTGCCACTTTATAACATCATTCTTCATTATATCGTGATAGCGTCCCATTCGATCATTTTTCTTCGTTGGAGCCATTGCTAAAAAAAAAACTTTATGAGGTGCAATAGTAATAAAATAAAATCTTTAATGATCAAAATAAATTCATTTGATAGGCCTAACATTCATTGCCCAGTAAATGTGTTAAAATACTGATTCTGGAATACAAATAGGAAATTCGCAGAGCCAAATTTGAAGGTGTTATGTTCAATTGATTTAAATTAACATATCATTGTCAACTTTTTATGTGTTACCGTATTACCAAAATTAATAAACTCTCAATAGGGCTATGTATTCAAGTTCTACTTAAAATGAATATAAATATACTAAAAACTGAATGGCTGTGGGTTGTGTTGAATTGTAACACCCGTTACATTAAATTATGTAACACCCGTTACGCGAATTACGCCTTTCAAATTATAAAACTAAAACAATAATACCAAAACATTAGGGAAATACATAACGGAACTTTTACAGTAAAACTATTTAAAAAAAAGTGTTTGTTCATTTTGTAATACTAACTTTTGTTAAAAAAACGTAACGGGTGTTACAACACGTATAGCTACATTTTAAAGGTAAATTACAAATGAAAAAATAATATATTATCCTACCTTAAATTATGGCATTAATAGTTAGAGGAGTCTTCCAGCTATCTTCTGTAGCAACTTCAATCACTAGATCAGCTATTTGTTATTTATTGCAGTGCTGACAAGTTTACACAAAAAACATTCGCTGAGGATGGCTGTTGATACTTACAGAACAAAGATATAAAACTAAATAAAATACGAAAATTTACTAAAAATTTAACATATATTATTAAACTAGAACCGTTTACCTTAACTTATAACATATTGAATTATATTAGCCTATATTATATTTTTTACACCTCAGGCTTACTTTAAGCTGGAATGCCTGAAAATTTATAAATGCAATTTATATACAACTTAATTCAATATTTTGCTTACTACTACTTTTTACCCAAACTGGAACCTCCTGAAGGTTTCAGGCAAACATTGTGGACGTACACACTTTCATCATCCGCAAAATTATGATTTGACTAATTAAAAGAAAATAGATTTTTCAAAAATTTTAGGCAATATTTTATTAGTAGTTTAACTTTTTAAGTTATTTTGTTATTTATTAAGGAAATTCAACAATCTCAGAATGTTAACATGGAGAAATTTTTCAAAAAGATGGTGTAGACTGTAAAGGTAACCAGTTTTGATCGATAGGCTATTTTCTCAGAATTAGAATAGGCCTACTAACTTAAAATGTACAAATTTGAAGTTTGAATGCATTTAAAAGTAAGTAATGTAGCAATTCACATTCTTTTTTTTTTTTTGTACGATATACATATTCTTTTTTTAAATCAATTTAAGGACTTGAACTTCAACATTTCAAATAGCCTTAGAACTAAATCATAGACAATACAAATTCTGCATTCATGCGTATGAATCTATAAAGATTAGATAAGCACGTACACATTTAATGTGGGATGGATCAAGTAGTTTCAAATGTCATGCATTTGGGAAATATTGCCTAGACTAGCCTACATAACATTCGACTGGTTAGTAACTAAATACCTGTGTTCATTTTTATCTTAGGCATAGGTCTACAAATATTTGAACTGTGGTTAACAACATTTATAACTAGCCTAGTATGAGTTTTTATTCCAGTTACTCAAGTTCTACCCAAAATTTCAATACAACAATCACCAAGAGTTAAAATAGTTTTTGACCTAGCCTAGTCCAGCAGTATGTTAGTCTGGGACTACATCTCAGTTACATAACCTAAGCCAGACTTGTATAAAATATTAAATTAACTTAAGCTAACAAATCTCTTTAATGAATTTAATAAATTACCTGACTTAAACCTTTTAAACACAATTACTTGGAAGAAGCATCCAAATGTAAACGTGGATTTATAGGTTATGATTATTCTTTTAGGTTATCTTTTTAAGTGATTTTATTTTTTTAAATAAATAACAATAAGAGTGTTACTTGAATACTGAATATCTTAGGCACAATTGAATGCAAATCAATACAAAAAACCTACCTTGTTCAACAAAAATTGTATATTTATTTCTTTTACAATAAAATCCTCCAATATTGAATTGTTATGGCAACTTAAACCACTCCTCCAGATAGTAGGAGTAGGATGGGATGAGGCTTGAAACGGATTGTTGGGTGATGCAACTCATATATTTTGATAATTCTCAGATGTCTATCTATTTGCCACTGAAAAAGCGAAGGTTATAATTTTATGACAATTGGGTTTTGAATTTAATCATAATACTATAATTATACAGTACTTGTTGACAGACATCATAATGCCCTTGATTTAAAGTTCATAAAACATTTTATTTAAATTTGTAAACAAATTATGTTTTCTAAGAACCAGTAGTGATTTATAACATATATTTCAACTCAAGTTATAATCTCTCAGATCTAAAATGATAATGATCAAAATAAAAATAGAAGAGGAAGACATATGGATTAATGCGTTAATTGTGCCAAATCGAATTAAGAACATAATTTTAGGAATGGATTGGATAGTGGATACAGAGGAGGAAATAAACTTCTACACGAAAATTATGAATATAAAAGTAAACAATAAACAAACCGTTATGAAGTTTGAGGAGGTAAACTAAGAAGGAATTTTATGCTATATTGTTAAAGTAAACGCACATAATAATGATACGAAGAATAAAAATGAAGAAAATGATAATATAAACGAATTTGAACAAGAGCGTGACACAAATAACTCCATCATTATTTTAGACAAACCCACTATAGACAGCACCTTAAGGGAGAATAATAATCTAAGACCAGAACAAAAATCAGATCTAACCAAATTATAAACACATTTTTTCAGACGCCCCAGGTCTTTGTAACAAATTTACCCATTCAATTAAAATTAGAGAGGATAAAACTTTTAAAGAACAATTTTACCCGGTACCCCTAATGTACCAAGAAGCTGTAAACAAATAAATAAAGAGGATGTTGGATTTACGTATATTATCGAACCATCACACAGTAGTTTCATCAACCCTATCATCCCCATCATTAAAAAGGATAGCGAAATACGCCTCTGCCTAGACGCAAGAAATGCGAATGAAATAACCGTTCCCGATTACGAACAAAATCGAAGCATCAACGAACTTTTAGCATAAGGAGCGAATGGCAAGTGGTTGAGTACTATCGATCTCACCGCCTCATACTGGCAAATTCCTTTGTCAGAAGAGTCGCTAAAATATACCGCTTCCCAATTTAGAGGGCACACATGCCAATATACTGTAACACCATTTGGAATTTTTACATCTCAAGCAGCTTTAGTCCGTGCACTAGATGAAGTATTTGATGATTACATTGAATCTTTTACCATTATTTATATCGACGACATCTGTGTCATCTCCCCCGATTTTCAAAGCCACCTATCACATCTGTCGTATATTTTCCAAAAATTAGCCGATGCCAATATGACTATAAAATTCTCTAAGTCCCTTTTCTGCCGAAATTCCGTCCCTTTTCTAGGCTATACGCTTACTTCAACCGGTCTACAAATAAATGAACAATGACAAAATTAAACCCATAGAAAATTTTCCAACCCCACGAACCCGAAAACAACTAAAATCATTTCTTGGCTGTATTAACTATTATAATAAATTCTTAAACAAATATTCCGAAACCATCCAACCCCTTTTGCGCCTTACTTCAAAGAAAGTTAAATTTAATTGGACACATACAGATGATGAAACTTTTAGTAAAATAAAAGCTCTGTTCCTGCGCACCCAAATTTTACACCACACCCAATCCTCGACGACCATTTTACTTACAAACTGACGCTTCAGACGTCACCATTGGAGGGCATCTCTACCAAATCAACGAAAAAGGAGAAAAGAAAGCTTTGATATTTTTATCAAGATCATTACAAGCTACCAAACGACGTTACACCACCACCGAAAAGGAATTGCTCGCCATAATATATTGTCTACAGAAAACTAGATATATCACTTACGGAACTGATTTGACCATACTCACCAACAATCACGCCCTCACATTCTTAAAAATCTGCAAACTTTTAAGCGCCCGCCTAACACGATGGATGCTGGCAATTCAAGATTACAACTTTAAAAATACAACATTGCAAAGATAGTGAAAACTGTACGGCCGAACCGACAACATAAATTAATCTGAAGACCAATATAAATTAATCATGGCATATATTGAAAGAAAACAAGACCCCCGCTTATTAATTGAATTATGCAGTATTTCCATTCATCAACATGCAGATCCAAATTTATTCAAAATGATCAAATCCCTAAAGAAACAAGAACAATTTTTCAACGACCAAATCGAAATTAAACCATATAAAATGCACGACAATATCCTCTACCAACAACTAAATTCAAGAGATGGCTAATCAACGTCCCTGAAAACCTAATTAACAGACTAATATGGGAATGCCATACATATTACCTACATTGTGGTGCCAAAACATGTTTCGATATTCTGCGCGAAAATTTCATATTCAAAAATATGGGACGACGCATTCGCACTACACTTGCCACATGTGATCCGTGTCAGAAATGCAAGAGCAACCCCCACCCTTCAAAAGGATTATCTACAGGCATAACGTGCATGGTGAAAAACCACCACCTCGCCGTAGACATCATTGGACCCCTTCCAACAAGTATTGGCCGAGTCAAATACATATTTATTGTCCTAGATATTATATTTACTAAATTTGTTAAATTATATACAATGAGGTGCGCCAATACTAAAACCATTCTACAAAAACTTACGCAATTACATTTCCCCATATTTGGTGTACCAAAACACATACAGAGCGACAATTGTACGCAATTCCGAAGTATAAAATGTATAACCACCCTAGAAGATCTAGGAATCGAACTAATATTTAACAGATATTACCATCCGAAAACGAATATGGTCGAGCGTCCAATACACGAAGTCAAGAGATGCCTAAGGACGTACTGCTCAAGGAAATATAAAAATTGTGCTAATTACATAGGTACCTGACATAAACATCCTTCTCAACGAAGTTTATCACGAAACTACAGGGTATACACCTAATGAACTACAATTAGGAACGAAAGACACACGATTTTGGGAGCCCTACTTAATCAACCACTTCAAAAACGACATCCCAACCGACGTAAAACCCAATTAATTCTGACCAAAAACGAATTCAAACTTAACAAGAGAAAACAGCAGAAAACAAAATTCAAAATTGACACCAGTCCTTCATCTTTCGGAATTGACGATTTAGTACTGATCAAAAATTTTCCCCAATCTAATGCATCAGAAGGAGAAACACATAAATTATTTGAATTATTTCACGGACCCTATAAAATATATAAAAGAATCGGTGAATCAACATACTATGTCTGTAATTTAAACGGTGTAAATATCAAAGGTCCATACCATGTAACAGCCCTTAAGAGGGGGCAGGACTCAATTGTAAAACTCAATTGTAAAACTCAATTGTACAAGTTCGTCCGTATCACTACTTGGAGCATTGCCTGCACAAACTGAGTTATACAACTACCTGCTCCCAACTGACAGGGAGGGGGAGAGTCCGAGAGACAGCCGAAAAAATAAAGTGAAGTGTCAGTGCCTGTTTAACCGCGCAAGAGAGTGAATCGAAATTTTCTGTATCGTTTCTCGGTATCGCCGTAGACACGCAAGTTGATCGTAGTTATAAATTAATACCTACCTGTAGTTGTTTAAATGTAGCTTCCTAACCCTCATTAATTGTTTTAAATAAGTAACTAACCCAATAATCTTTATTTAAGGAAAATAATAACACATAGTCTATTATCTAACCTAATTTAACACGGCTGGACCTGTTCTTTCAGGTCTGGCCATGGACGACCCATCCTTCGACATGGAGACGGAGAGGGCAATACAATCTATTCTAAAAATCAATGAACAATTATCTAAAGAAAATTCATCAGTAGATAATAAAAGAAAACACGATAGTTTAAGTCCTTCAAACTCTTCTAATGAACTTACTCACCAGTACAGTAGTAGTCAATTAACTCCACCACCACAAAAAAAAACCACAAATAAAAAAATTATATGATTTAAATAATGAAGGTCCATACGAAGTAATCATTCAACCTAAAAATAATACTAAAATTCATCCTATAAAATAGGAAAAATAATAGAAAGTTCCAAAGAAAACATAGAATATATAGTGAGAAAAGGCAATAGCCTATCAATCATTTGCGGTTCCCCAATGGCTGCAAACAATTTAATCGATAATCACATATTAAATGAGTATATATAACAATTAACTTTTACTTTTTTTTGCAAAATTATATTCTCCTTTTATTTATAGAGCCCCACGTTGTGGATGCCAATTTACAACACTACTTTTATTACAAAAATGCCTCACTTATTGGGCGTCAATTTTGTTCTATATCACTTTTGTTAATTACTGTTCATAAGCTAAATAGATTGATAAATGATGGAATCAAAACACAAGTTTACAATTTTAACAAATTATTTAATTGAGAAATTGAAAATTACAATATATTTACAGTATATACACAAAATGGGTTAGCTCAAATCAAATGTTTGTTATAAATTCTCTTATAAGACTCTTAATCTCGGGGGGTTAGTGCCGACTCTTCCCAATTAATTATTAAAGAATGTTATTGAAAATAAAATATTAAAATTGAAAAAAGGAAATGAAAATAGTACAATAGGTAAAGTGTAAGTGTATGTAGGTGTGTGAATGAAAGTTATAGAGAGGTTAAATTTATAATAATTGTCCAAAAATTCTTCTTATAGATGGTACAATATACGGTTCTAATGCAGTAAAGGTAACATTCCAAAGTAACACTTTACCAAAAGAGATTAGGCTAAATTATGTAATAATACCTGTTAGGCAATACTTCGCCCCGGTCATGCAATGTTTCTCTTGTTTTTCATGTGGGCACAGAGCAAGTGCCCCATGTAAGAAAGACAGAATATGTAGGGTTTGCGGAGAAAAATTTCATGGTCAATGTGATAAGGAACCCAAATGTATTCATTGTGATGGGAATCACACAAGCAATAGTAAATCATGCCCCGAAGATGAGAGACAAATTGCAATCAAATCACGAATGACATTGTTCAAGGAAGATTTGTTTACAGCTTCCAAATTAATTCCTATAAATTATAAACCAACAAAAAATTATAGTAAATACAAACATAAATCTTTTGCAGATACTGCTAGAACGCCTTACAGTTTGAAAAACAATAAAGAATTCCCTGAACGAAGGACAATTAACAATAATTGTAAGAATTGTAATAAATCAGGGCCAAGTAGGAATATCCCAAATAATTATAATAAATACGATCTTCTCAGTGACTGTGAAGAATTACAATACAGCCCAACAGACAGCACATTGACAATAAAATTAATAGTACTGTTACAAACTCAAAAAGACATTTTTCTAAAAATAGTTACCAAAATCACAAAAACCCAAGACTCCAGAACCGGCCAATAACAATAAGTTATGATAGGGCATCAAAACAAGACAAACAATTGGATACAGAATCAAGTAATTATACAGATGGAACAAATATTATAAATCCAGAAAACAATCCAGTAAATAATAACCCAAACAAAGAAACAGTCAGACCAAATTTCCCAAAAAATGAACCATTAGACAACTTGGTTAAAAACATAAAATTCAGAAAACAAGTACAAACATGGCTAAGAAACATCTCCTTAAAAAAAAAAAGAATACATCAATCCACAGGATAATACGTACAAAGAACTAATAAAAATAATAATAAACGGTATCAGGAAACTGACACATACTTTCTCCCTCATTATAGAAACTTAATAAAAAAATACTATTACCAATTTATTGTGATTTTTTTATTTTTAACAGTCATTTTCCCATAAAAATCCATAAAATAACGGAAAAACCAACTTTTCTCAAAAACGGCTCAAACGATTTTGATTAAAATTTTACAGTTTATAGTACGTTAGGTCCCTATTAAACTATAAAATTTTAATCAAAATCGTTAGAGCCGTTTTTGAGAAAAGTTGATTTTTCCGTTATTTTAAGGGTTTTTATGGGAAAATTACCCTTAAAAATAAAAAATTCACAAAAATGAAAAAAACGCCTGGAGATACCGTAGATTAGTACCTCCATACCAAATTTCATCAAAATCGGACGACTGGTTTAGGCTCTAGGTCTGATAACATCCACACAGACACACAGACACACATACAGACACACACACAGACATCACTCCGAAAACCACTTTTTTAGGTTCAGGGGGACCCAAAACGGATATTTCCACCAAAAACTCAAACTCGAAAATTTTGACGAATACAATACTTTCTCCATATACTATGGTATAGGGGGAGAAAGTAAAAAACAATAGCACCTTAAATGAAAATACAACGACTACACTACCAAATAAACGGTATCAGTTAACTGACACAAACTTTCTCCCAACTTACTGTAGTCAAAATAATATTGTTTTCAATCATTTTATTTATTACTTTTTAGAACAACACAAAAAAATAATATTCTACCTACGTCAATCGTATAAAAAAATTATTGTCCTAGGCGGGATTCGATCGCGCGACCTTTGAATTACTGGCCGTGATCGCTACCATGGTGCTACCCTGTGCGGCCGCCGCCGCGATGCTAGATTGACAACATAAACTTGTTTATTTTTAAACATTTCCCCATAATTATAAAACGCCGAAGTTTTGATAAAAGCGGGTGGTGTCATTTTGTTTGGCATCTTAAGCACTATAAATACTGAAAATTTGATCAAAATCGTTAGAGCCGTTTTTGAGAAATTTGCATTTTTGTCGTTTTTTATGGGTTTTTAGGGGTAAATTACCCTTAAAAATTAAAAATTCCAAAAAATGAAAAAAACGCCTGGAGATATTAGGGTGTAGTACCTACATACCAAATTTCATGAAAATCGGACCAATAGTGTCCTCTCTGGTCGTGTATACATACTGACAGACTGACAGACAAACACCACTCTAAAAACACTTTTTTGGGTTCAGGGAGCACCAAAACAAAAAATTCCACTAAAAATATTTTTGGGTTCAGGGAGCACCAACACAGATAATTGCACTAAACCATTTTTTGGGGTTCTGGGAGCACCAAAACAGATAATTCAACTGAAAATTCAAATTCGAACATTTTTACGAAAACAATACTTTCTCCATATATTACGTATAGGGTGGAGAAAGTAAAAAACAATCATATGACACGAAAAAACACATCAAACTATTTAATAATCAAACATTAAAAAAAAGAGCAACGGAATGCTCTATTTGTAGCACCCAATCAATTTGAATTATATCCTTTATTATCTAAATACTATAAAAAAAAAAACAATAAATCTAAATGCCACTATAAATAAACAACATAAATAATCAGACAAAAAAATTTAAGTATAAAAATAATAAAAAATCATATAGAGTAGGACCTCGGTAATCCGGCCCTATATGGGGATTAGTAAGGCCGGATTACCGAAAATGCCGGATTAGTGGAAGTAAATTAAAAAATTAAGAAATTTAACAATAAACTACATTTTTATTGCTTACGAAAGCTATGTCAATAATCGTTTTAACTATGTACTGTATAATGAAATTTCGTTAATTATTATGAAAAATAAACTGTGATATGAAACAGAAAGGTTCAGTACAGTGTGTAGTTTAATCGATGAACAAAGTCACTAAATACGCAAAATGAAAATTTAATACCTACTCTGTACACTTTACATTTACTTAAACAACAGCAAAATGGTTTGTAATGCTTTTCTGCTTCTTTACATTAAAGGAAATATTTTATTTTATTTTTTCCGCTTACACACTTCCTCAGCAAGGGATATTTAATTAAATTACAAGTGAAAAAACATAGACCAAGACCGGGAGTTGAATCCGGGACCTTCACGTTTCCCAATATGTCGGAAGCTGAAACTCCGTTTTCTTCCGCCCAAGTTATTGCAGTTGCGTTACAGTGACTAGATAAAGACAGTGTGGCCACATGAAAGCGGCCGCCATGTTTTTCCTAAAAGTAATGTTATCTGCCATAAAGTATAATGTAATTTATTTTCAAAATATTTATAAAACCTTTTGTTTTATTTCATAAAGGCCTCGTAAACAACTTTTTAAATGTTAAAAAGTAGTTAGAAAGCAGATAAGTTGTAAAATGAAATAACCTATAAAATATAATGATTTAGCCTACTATCACATTTTTTACTAGCCTATGCCAATAGTTGAGTAGCCTACTGACGTTATTTACAAACTAATAAAGCTATATCAAAACAAGTTGCACTATTATTTTCTTTGTTCAATTCTACGTTAAAAAAAACATTTTGAAGTTCAATTACATTATTTATGCGGTTTATTTGAATAAAAGTTAAGGTTTTGTATTATTTTCAAGGAACCAAATTTTCAATAATTTGTAGCTATCTGAAAAATTATTTGACTGGTCATAATGAAATTGTTTTTAATTAAATTTAATTCTCAACTTATAGACATTTTCGTTTTAAAAATTAAAATTTTTCTGAGATAATATTTTCACAGAACAGGATCATAGTAGGCCTAGGCTACATTCTAACAAAATATTTTACAATCACAGCTACAAATAAACTTAGCAACAGTATAAAACTAAACCAATTGTCTTTTAATTATTATCCTGTTGTTAATTAGCCTTTTTTATCAATGAATAAATT
>JAGFPH010004135.1:7754-22506 GCA_018207615.1 Philaenus spumarius
ACTGGAATTAAATTTGGTATGTAGCTTCCTCTAGGGCCATAGGTGCTTACTAAGAAAGGGTTTTAAAAAATTGGAAATTTTAGGAGGGTTTGGAGGGTAAAAATTATTAAATCACGATTTCTCCAAAATTACCGAACAGACTGGAATGAAATTTGCTATGTAGCTTCCTCTAAGGCCACAGGCGCTCGCTAAGAAAGGGTTTTAAAAAATTCGAAATTTTAGGGGGGTTTGGGGGGATCAAAGTTATTAAATCACGATTTCTTCATAACTACCGAACGGATTGGAATGAAATTTGGTATGTAGCTTCCTCTAGGGCTATAGGTGCTCACTAAGAAAGGGTATGAAAAATTTCGAAATTTTAGGAGGGGTTTGGGGGGATCAAAGTTACTAAAATCATAATTTCAGAGCTTTTATTATTATGACAATAGTGCTTTTATTATTTAAGATCTATATATATATAAAAGCCAAATACCACTCACTTACTGAACACTTAAAAAGAATACAATTATGGTGAAAAGACTGAAAATACCAACCACCACGGGCAACGCCATACGGGTCAGCTAGGGCAATATACTTCTCATAATTTAATTTGTGTTAGTATACTTTTGCAATCTGGGATACTTTACCACAATAAAATACAGTTCACAATTCCCTAAAATGTTAACATTCTTAGCGTGTAAACATTGTTTGTGTATTATTCTAACAGCATAAGTGGTCCGTTTCGGTTTCGATTCGGGAATACTTACTGTCATAACGGCCTCTACGAACTCGGTGATCAAGCACAGTTATCTTAACTGACCTTAATTAAATTACAAAACGCATCCAACAACATTGAGATCGTGGATAAAGTCAAAGTCTTTTTAGTTGCAAATCGTGCCCAAAAGTTCTGGCGTTACCTCCACCGTTGCCTTCTAGATCGTCCTGGGAGCACCAACAGATTCGCTTGCACGTTCCGAGATTCACACCCAATCCTAACCCCGATCCTGATCACATGACGGTCATCTCCTCCCCTTCCTAGCGATCTATATCCCTAGGGTTGATCACAAAAGAACTTAACAAACTACTTAGGGGTTAATTTGATTTTAGAAGCGAGTTGGGAAAGTTGAAAGAGAAACTGAACGGTTGTTTAGGATGGATGCACATTTTGCCTGGTAATACATTCGGTGGATGGTTCAAATTGTTTGAACGAATCCAAATGTCCTTAAACGAAAAAACTCTTTCTATTGTACGGTCAGGAGATGAAAGATGAGTATAGCTGAAGGGATGGCTTCCGTGAGCTTAGATGCTGGAGTAGTTGTAAGGCCAAAATTCTGGTGTTGAATGAGGAACTGAGTGCAGCAATGAGATGATGTGCCACTCATAATATTTGAAAGTTGCTGAGATCTTAGTTGATTCAGGTTGGTTAAGCCGCAAGTTCTGTTCATACTGCCTGACTCACGTTCTGTGGTGGCAAGAGTAGAAAGTGCATTATTAATAATTCGACCACGCAGCTGAACCGCTCACTTGAGTTGAGCAAGTTTCCAAAATTAAGTGTACAGGCCTTCGTTTCAGGGTTTCAACCAACAATTTGGGAAATAGGTCTATTCACGGCGGTGCTGAATAGCTGCAAAATGGTTCGCACGCCATTCCGCATATTGGGAGTATCTTCAATACACAAAGCATTGCGTGTTTCGCATGCCATTCTGCATATTGGGGGTATCTTCAATACACAATGCATTGCGTGCTTCGCACGCCAACCCCCCGGTAGAATCAACCACATGACTTTGAACCGGGTACTTCTATGGTATTTTAGGTTTTGATCGATTTTTGGGGAACCAAGCGAGCTATAAGGTCGCGTAAAAAAACAAAATGTGCAGGATAACATCCTACACTTATATTTGTAGAAAAAACTAAAAAAATTTCATTCTCGTATGATAGTTACTTCCGGTCAAAAAGCGTGCTTCCGTTTGTTGGATTTTTTTGGCTAACGAACTCGTCCGAGCGACGTAGACATCCAACATGTTGGAACGGCCAATCGACCGATCCAATTGGGGTTAATTAATTACATTAATTAAAATAAATTCAAAGTCAAAATAACAAAGGATTAAAGCCAAAGGGTGTCAGAAAAGCCCAAAAATTAAGATAAAAAAGTAGTTTCAAATGTGAAAATAGTATTTAGTAATAGTTTTTGAAATTGTGTTAGTTAAATACGTGCAGACTGTGACGTATGCCTTAGCGACAAAGTCAAGCCAAAACCTTGCAGGATCTAACAGGAATTGACTTGTCCAGTCTTGTCTAAATTTGGTAGAAATGAATTAGCATTGAAAGATAGGGGTTTGTAATTTTATAAAAAAAAGTTGTTATTATTAGATTTATGTTGAAAGGAGAGTTAAATAAGTAAGGAGTAATAAAAATAATTTTGTTATGATAATTTGTTAAAAAGTTATAGACAAAAACGTAAGCGTAAACAAATCGATTTTGCAGAATTTGAATAAAATCCAAAAACGAAGTAGAGTAATTTGTAGAGTTAAAAAGGGTTAAGAAAATAAAGTAATAAAAAATATAAAGTTATAAAGTTTTATAGCTTAAAAATAAAGTGTAAAGTCATTCTTGGGCATAAAAAGGCCAATAACTCATAAAGTTCAAATGTAATTAAATCATAAAAAATAGCATTTAATAGAGTCAATAATAGGGCATAATCAAGCCGAAGTTCAATATAAATAAATAAATAGTTTTGTAAAAATAAAATAAATTAATAAAATTTTTTATTAATTCAAAATAAATACAAGGGAGATTAATTAAAGGGAAATATTGATAAAATAGGATATATATATGTGTAATAAATTGTAATGCCATGTGAGATATGAAAAGAGCTTTAAAGGGGGGGAATGAGACGCCGAAAACCAAACGAAGCCAATTAGAGTAACATCAAGCTGAATAACTAGACAACCAAACAAGCTATCAAAAAACCAACACCAGATTAGCGCGTTTCAAGACCAACCGAAGAAGATACAAGCAAGAAAAAATGGAAAATTTCAAATTTACAGGAAATAAATTTCAAAATTTAAGCAAAACTAACGAAGTCTATAACTCAAGAATGAAGAGGAGTAGAAACACCATTCGAATTCCAGGGAAACCAGAAAACGTCAACCAATCCATAGAAGTCAACAAAATCAAAATCCGACCACGCAAAAAGAAGTTATAGAGTTTGGGTGAAATCAATGCAAAAATTGTCAATCGACAAGTTCATACAGGCACCCAAGGCCTAGGCTGCGAGGGGAAGTGACGTCACCGGATCCACTACGAAGAGCAAAACATTGTAATTCAATAAATGAAGATAATAATTAAATTAGGCCTAATCGATGGGAAATAAAGGCACTAAAATTCATCAAAAAAATCAGGAAATATATTAAGACCAAAAAATATATTTCTAAAGCAAGAAATCAGGATTTCTTGTTACATAGAGGAAGATGCTGGTTTGACAAGGAAAAAGTCGACGATAGAAGCCTGCATCCCCTTTAATATCAGTTTAGCACGGAACGCCGACGAGAAGACATCTGACCAAGCTCCGAGGGTACTTAGAGAAAGTCAAAGGGCGATCAGTGATCGGTGTGCGTTACGTTTCTAGCTCCGGCCTAAAGCTAAGTCGGGTCGTGATAATTTCGGGAGAAGAATATCCATATAAACGGCCTATCTTGCCAAAAGATACTACAATCAACTGGGAGAGGACAACTTTAATTAAATCTAGGAGAAGACATCTGTAAGCCGAAGAAACCATTCTGGGGACCAAGGAGAACAACTTTAAATCGCTGGAAATCGACAGAAGGAATTACGCGTCGAACTTCTTGTGTTCTGTAAGTGGCAAACGATCATTGTTACTTATAATCTTAAATAAATCCCTTTTTTACAAAATAATAAATAAATTAAATTAAATAAATAAATTCAAGTAAATTCTGGGGAAATTGAATAAAGTAAACTCGTTTAGTAAATTTCATTACTCACAATGGCAAATCGTCGTATGTAAATAATATAATCATTAATATACAAGTTTTAATTAATAAATTAATTAATCACTTTGCTACTTTTCAATATATGTAATTATAAGTTAAAGATTAATAAATTTCATTGTGTTTTTGATAATAATAATTTGTTGTTTCAAAGTTAATGGATTTATGTTTAAAAATAAATCGTTTTTGAGTTTCAGTAGAAAATTTTTGAATATATAATTTACAAATCCAATCAAATTAATCCTAAAACCATTCAGTGCTCTAGTGTAATTAAGTCAGCAGGTGAGTTATTCACGGATCACTACAAATTTAACTCCAAAGGGAACGATCCCGAAAAAGAGTCTAGAATTGAGCTAGTGTACTACACAAAAGACAAAAAAGGTCTAACTAATTTAAATTAAAAAAAAAAAAACTTAAGAATAGGAAGCAAAAAGTTTTCCTTTTCTTGCCCTCGCCAAACCTCTCAAATTGTTCTAACGGGGTAGGTAGTACAACGGAACAACGTCAAATAAGGCCTGAAAACACTTGGGTGTTATTTGATGAGGGAAAGTGTTAAAGTTAACAACAAAAGGTTGTGTTTATTGAATAAATTAAAAGGGTAGGGAGGTTTGCGCGTGGCAATGTGTACTAAATTTGGACCAAATCGGACTTAAAATGCGGCCACTAGAGTGCGAACACACATATATATATATGATTTTTAATAACACCCCAAAACGTGTTCTGGGGACCATGATCGGTGTTCATTTCCTACTAACGTCCCGACCTTAGGTTTTACCATAAGAGCCACTGCAATAGCTCATTTTTCCTATGGAAATTCGCTGAAAAGACAAAAGAAAGAATTAGGGACACATTGTAATTTTGTTTGTAGCATTTGGGATTGCATAAGTAAAAGCAAGGTATCGATCAACATTGATTTGTACGTTAAGTGGTTCCTAACATCTAATAAATCATAAACTAGGTCACTGCACTGTATACGCGGATGAGAGCTTAAGATGTAAACAACTGAAGAAATTACAATTGATATTCAAAGTGTAAAGGAAGGATCATAAATATGTGTTTTAGAGTTGTTTTACTTGTTCAACAAATTAGTACTTCACATACTGTCGACATTTAAGTCTGTGTAAAAATTATTATCTCAGTTCCCATGAGTCTTATCAACCGTCAGTTTTATTGTTAAGGCAATTGACGATTTAAGACCAGTGACGAGTTTAAAGTAATATTAGTTTTTTCGCATTTATCACAATATTGGAACGAAGTTCCTTAAACGCGGGTAGCGGCAGGAGTTACATAGAAAATGTAATGCGTAACGATTGGTTGCTATGGCAACGTCAAGTATACAATACGAGTAACGTAAAAGCGTTACAAAATTGATTGCTATGGCAATGAATCCAGGAAACATTTTTTGTGTTTTGGTTCATCAATTTAAATTAAGATACGATCGGTTGTGTCCGGCGTAATTCAGATATTATCTTCAAGCGCTGAAATACATTCAATAAACATAACTTGTTAGTTCATCAGTCTAGGCCTAACTTAAAATTATTGTACGTATTTTTAATTTATTTTACCTGCCTCATCGGCAACATACTTAAAATAATTTTAGGTTGGTCCTAGAAAGTAATTTTAATTTTGATAATTAATTTTGATTAACACATTTTCTATTTCAATATTTGTAAATTTAGTCGAACAAAATCTTACTTTAGGCCCAGACTGTGTAACCAACACATGTATTTACATTTATTTCCATAACAATCGATCGAATAAAATAACAGATAAAACCGCTGTTTACTCTAATATTTCCATTAACAGACGATTTCAAACTTTGAAGCAATTATTTGTATTTCTAACTTTTAGGTTAGGTTTTTGTTGAAGTTTAGACCTGAGCCTTGTTGGTTCTTTTAACCTTTATTGTAACTGCTGTTATAAAATATACGAAATAATTTGATTTGAACATTTAACATTATTTACCATCGTAGCTTTGGGGTTATTATTAATCATACGCTTTTATTATAAAGAAAACATGTGTTTAGAAGGTTCAAACGGGGTTGGCGTGTGGCGCACGCAGGTGTTTCCCCTAGTTAATAATAAATTCATTAATTCCAGTTATTTAAAAAATTGTTGCTAAAGTATTCGAATAAATAAATATATCAAATATACTCACGCCTCTTTAAAGTTTTCACTAAAATTATCCACTTGGAAAATGGAGAAAGATTTTATAACATGGTTTCAAGTAGTTCTATTCTTATAAAAAGACTAGATTTATTTAAAAGGTTTTCAATAATTTAACAAATCTATATAATAATAAACGGTACCAGATAACTGCCACACACTTGTAACTGCTGTTATAAAATATACAATAATTTCATTTGTTTAACATTATTTACCATCTTAGCTTTGGAGATATTATTAAAAACCCACATCTCTATTACAAAGAAAACATAATATGATTATGTGTATAGAAAGTTCCAACGAGTTTGGCGTGCGGAGCACGCAAGGGGTTCCCCTGGTACTCTTATAACTTGACAGTGTAAATATTTGTTTATAAAATACCTGAAATTGGAAAATAGAAACCAATTTGTCGGGAAGTTTCAAGTTGCTTTATCTTCTCTCGGGAAATAGATTGTTGTTAAAACCTCAATTCAACTTCGATCGATCGTAAAAGACCGCGTAAGTAATGATCGATCGAAGTGTATCTCGGTAACCAGAAACTAGAATGAATCGATAGTTGGGCTTACACAATTAGCTTTCAATTACACAGGTTGGTTGGTGGTGTTCAAATTTTATTGAAGAAAAACTACACGGTAGTAGTGGAAAAATCGAGCATATTTATTGTTGCTTCAAAAATCGGCTTTTCTGAAAGTAAAACTGAAATTTCTTGACAATGCATGAATGTAGCACCTCAGCTTGTGTGGATTGACGGTGTTTTGGTTTTAAACCTTATGCCAATAAGTAAAATTAAACAAATTTAAAAAAGAAAAATTTTCTTACTGTAACTAAACGGTCGCCATTTTGTGTAGGGTGTACCTATTGGTGTCTGATTTGCGGCATTGTGTTCTCCTAGCATATAGATTTAATTTGATGTACAACTCGAAATATGCTCCTATATGTGTGGTGCTCCGGAGCGCCCTATCTCGGCAATGTTAAAAATAAAATATTTTTGCCGCGTAGTTCTGAATCACCCTGTATATTTCTACCGATAAATTTTGAATTAAAAACATTAAATGCATGACAGCACATCCTAAAACATGCATAAATTTCAACAACGTTTGTGCTTCATCTAACAAAATGCTCTTCAAACATGTTTACTTTGTTTTCAGATGAAATCACGTCACAGATACACGACACGGGAAAATGAACGCTGTTAATTAACGTCGATGAAAGACATAACAATTTAACGGTTATTTACACTATGCAGCATTTTTATGAACTATTGTATATTTTGAGAGCAACGGAAAACTGATAAAGCTGAATATGGTAAAATATATTTTCAATAAAAGATTAAAGAGTTTGTATTTGAAAAATTTTAAATTCGGGTTGTTCTGTAACCTCTATTATAATAATTCGACCACGCAGCTGAACCACTGGCGTGAGTTGAGCAAATTTTCAAAATTAAGTTTATAGGCCTATGTTTTAGGGTTTCAACCAACAATTTTTGAAATAGGTCTATTCACGACGGTGCTGAATAGCTGCAAAATGGTTCGCACGCCGTTCCGCATATTAGGAGTATCTTCAATACACAAAGCATTGCGTGCTTCGTACGCCAACCAACGTATTTGGAGTACCTTCAATACACAAAGCATTGCGTGCTTCGCACGCCAACCAACGTATTGGGAGTATCTTCAATACACAAAGCATTGCGTGCTTCGCACGCCAACCCCTGTATGGGGAGTATCTTAAATACACAATTCATTGCTTGCTTCGCTCGTCAACCTCCGTATTGGGAGTACCTTCAATACACAAAGCATTGCTTGCTTCGCACGCCAACCCCCGTATTGGGAGAATTTACAACACACAATGTATTTTGTGCTTCGCACGCCAACCCCACGGTAGAATCCACCACTTGGCTTTGAACCGGGTACTTCTATGGTATTTTACGTTTTGATCGATTTCGGAAGAACCAAGCGAGCTATAAGGTCGCGAAAAAAAAAATGTGTAGAATAACATCCTACATTTATATTTGTAGAAAAAACTCAAAAACAAATTCATTTACGTATCAAAAATTTTAAAAAAATAATTACTTCCGGTCAAAAAACGTGTTTCCGATTGTTGGATTGTTTTGGCTAACGAACTTGTCCGAGCGACGTAGACAACCAACATGTGTACCAAATTTGAACCAAATCGGACTTAAAATGCGGCCACTAGAGTGCCAACACATATATACATATAAATACGATTTTTAATGACACCCCAAAACGTGTTCTTGGGACCATGATCGGTGCTCATTTGCTACTCCCGACCTTGGGTCTTACCATAAGGGCCACTGCGATCGATAGCTCATTTTACTTTCTCACTATACTATAGTGTAGAGAAAGTATAGTGAAAGCAAAAAAATAGATGTTGATATTTTTGTGGGAATATCCGTTTTGGGACCCCCTGAGACCAAAAGTGTTTTTTTACAAAATGTCTGTCTGTATGTCTGTATGTATACAAAGCTAGAGAGAAAACTATTCAATCGATTTCCACCAAATTTGCACCAGACATGTCAAGTAGGCCTGTATAGATGCACGAAAAAGAGTTTTGAATATTTTTGAAAAACAACCCCCTTTTTGGCCCAAAACCCCAAAAAATCAGTTATTATTTTTTCATAAAAAAACGGCTTTAACGATTTTGATAAAATTTGGCTTATTTGTAGCCTTTAATGTGCCCTACCATATGCAAAAAACCGCATCTTTCTAAAAATTATCGTTTAGCTAATAATAATAACAGATTTTTGGGTTTTTTGGCCATAAAGGGGGTTGTTTTTCAAAAATTTTCAAAACCTTTTTTGTCATCTATAAAGACCTAATTGACGTGTTTGGTGCAAATTTGTTCGAAATCGATCGAATGGTTTTATCTCTAGATAATAATAATAATAATATTTATTAAGTAATCTCCAACTTTAATAAAAAATCACCTCTCCTACCCCACCCTACAAGTCACAGTGAATGTGTTTAATAATTTAAATATGTTTGTGAGAAAGTATGTGCCAGTTCCTGGTACCGTTTATTTTCTATGGTAGTTCGCTAATGATGCAAAGCTTTTACTATTTTTCTTTAGAAACAACCCTATCTCAATCCCTTATCAACAATGCGAGGACGACTCCAAGAGTGAAGGCTTTGCGCATGCGTCGTACCGTTAACAATATCGTTTGAATTTACTCAGTCGCTCGTAGTAAGGCGCGGGAACTAGAACAAAGCAAGACTGCTTCGCCGTTAGCGTGTTTTAAATAGTTTTCACACGAACAAATAGTTCAACATCTTGCTCTTATAATGGTTCCCGAAGCGAAAATCTTTATTTTAACAGTTTGTGTGTGTTTGTGGCATACATTTTGCAACGGATACATACAGTCAGGTATGTATTGTATGTATGTATGTACTTAGTCTATATATATATATGCCCTCAAATTTTGATATTCATTCTACTTTATTAAAAAAATAATTAAATTGAAAAAAACTAGGTGTACTTATTGGAACGAGTTAACAAATAGAAAATGTAACGCGTAACTAAAATAAACGGTACCACAAGGACTGGCGCATACTTTCTCACAAACATATTTAAATTATTAAACAGATTCACTTTGACTTCATAACTGTAGGTGGGGTAGGAGAGGTGATATTAAAGTAGGAGACTAACTAATAAATATTAATATTATTAGCTAGAGAGAAAACTATTCGATCGATTTCGAACAAATTTGCACCAAACACGACAATTAGGCCTGTATAGATGCACGAAAAAAGGTTTTGAAAACAACCCCCTTTTCGGCCAAAAAGCCCCTGAAAATCAGTTATTATTAATATTATTACTAGCTAATCGAGAATTTTTTAGAAAGATGCGGTTTTTTGAATATGGTATTGTACATTAAAGGCTAAAAAAGCCAAATTTTATCAAAATCGTTAGAGCCGTTTTTTTATAAAAAAATAATAACTGATTTTTTGGCCAAAAAGAAGTTGTTTTTCAAACCCTTTTTTCGTGCATCTATACAGGCCTACTTGACATGTCTGGTGTAAATTTGTTGGAAATCGATAGAATAGTTTTCTCTCTAGCTTTGTATACATACAGACAGGCATACATACAGACTTAGGGTAAAGTACATAGGCCTATAGAGGTGATATTAAAATAGGAGATTAACAAATAAATATTATCATTATTATCTAGAGAGAAAACTCTTCGATAAATTTCGAACGAATTTGCACCAAACACGTCAATTAGGCCTGTATAGATGCACGAAAAAAATGTTTTGAAAACATTTGAAAACAACCCCCGTTTCGGCCAAAAAGCCCCCGAAAATCAGTTATTATTAATATTATTACTGGCTGAACGAGAATTTTTTAGAAAGATGCGGTTTTTTGAATATGGTAGGGTATATTAAAGGCTACAAATAAACCAAATTTGATCAAAATCGTTAGAGCCTTTTTTTTTTATAAAACAATAATAACTGATTTTTAGGGCGTTTTTTTTTGGCCAAAAAGGGGTTGTTTTTCAAAATTTTCAAACCCTTTTTTCGTGCATTTATACAGGCCTACTTGACATGTTTGGTGAAAAATTTTTCGAAATCGATCGAATAATTTTCTATCTAGCTTTGCATACATACAGACAGACATTTTGTAAAGAAACACCTTTTTGGGTGTTTTTTGGGGGTGGGAAATATCCCAAAACGGATATTTCCATAAAAATATCAACATCGATTTTTTTTGCAATCACTATACTTTCTCTATACTATAGTATAGTGAGAAAGTAAAAAGTGTTATTGATTGGTTGCTATGCAATGAATGTAAATACATTCAAGAAACATGTGTTTTGGTTCATCAATTTAAATTAAGAGAGAATCGGTTCCATCCGGCGTAGTTCAGAAATATTATCGTCAAGCGCTGAATTACATTCAATAAACATAAAATGTTCGTTCATCAGTCTAGTCCTAACCTAAAATTATTGTATGTATGTTGCCGTTAAGACAGGTAAAAGAAATTAAACATACACTCAACAATTTTAGGTTAGGCCTAGACTGATAAACGAACATTTTATGTTTATTGAATGTGTTTACAATAAATGGACATTTAACTGTGTTTACCATCTTAGCTTTGATGTTACAATTAATTCTACACCTTTATTATAATAACATTAAACGTATGGAAACAGTAAATATTTGTATAAAAAACAATCTAATAATAACCGGCAGTTGAAAGATTAAAAATATGTGTGTATTTTGCCGTTAAGGCTGGTAAAAGAATCGAAGAAAAGGCGTGATGAACTTCGTTCCTGAGGGGGTCCCACGACCGCACACATTTACTCATATATATGGGGTTATCAAAATGACTTTGTTTCAACTATGACGTCAAATAACTTCGTCCAAACTAAAGTCTATACTATTCTCTGTTATTGTTTCAATTTCATTAAATCAATGACAGAATGAAATAACATTATGCGATATTTAATGATAAATTTAAAGCTATACAATTTTTAATAAAATAATTTTGATAAAAGTTGCAAGTTTGCTTAAAATGCAACAACATAATATATTGCAGAGTAAATACATTTTCTAAGTAAAATTCTATTTTTAATATATATTCTGAATGTACACTAGGTTCAGAATTTTATACATTTATTTTTTAGTTAACCATTTTTTGAAATTATACTTATGAGTAAATTATACTGACTTTAATTCGAACTCAACCTAAAGCTACAAGTGTCTGTTGTAGAAGACCCGTAAATAAAATCGAGTTAAGAAGTGAACCAAATTTACAATAAAAGACAACTAGCTGACCCGAGCGAAAAAAGTTAGGATTACTTACCATAACAATACGCTGATTTAATTAAGTTAGTTACGTCCATTTATTTACGTTGGTTTATAAATAACAGTTTATAACGCTTTACGTTGAATTAATTTGATTGATTTGCGTGACAGATTACACTTGCATATAGAATGTAAACCATCTAACTTCGTCATGTTAGTTAAACAGAGTGTTAATAGACAGCGCCTTTACAGCTGTTAGTTAGATATTTCATAAGGTTCCTGATGAAAATCACCATCTGTGCTATCTCCCATAATTCTTCATCATAATTAATTATTCAAGTATTTTATTTTATTTTTCAAATTTTTTAAGCGATATTTAATTAAATTACAAATGAAAAAACATAGACCAGGACCGGGAGTTGAACAGTTGGCAGAGCATTACGACGGAAACGTAAAGGTCCCGGGTTCAACTCCCGGTATTGGTCTATGTTTTTTCACTAGGAGGGGGACACATTAAAGTAGAAGAGTAACTAATAAATACTATTATTGTTATTATTAAAACTTTTCGATCGATTTCAAACAAATTTGCACCAAAAATGCCAATTAGGCCTGTATAGATGTTTGGCCAAAACCCCCAAAAATCAGTTATTGTTATTACCTAAACGAGAATTTTTAGAAAGATGCGGTTTTTTTGCGTATGGTAGGGTACATTAAGGGCTACGAATAAGTCAAATTTTATCAAAATCGTTAGAGCTGTATTTGAGAAATTTGGGTTTTTCTCGTTTTTTGGCCATTTTTGGAGGGTAAAACGCCTTAAAATTAAAGAATTAAAAAACAAATTTTAAAAAACGCCTGGAGATATTCTAGAACTACACCTACATAAAAAAAATTCATAAAATCGGACCATTGGTATGGTCTCCAGCTCTGTACACATCCTAACAGACACACAGACACACGGACAGACATCACAAAAGAATAACTTTTTTGGGTTCAGGGAGCACCAAAACGAATAATTTCACTCAAAATATTTTTTGGTTCATGGAGCACCAACACAGATAATTCCACTAAACAATATTTTGGGGTTTAGGGAACACCAACACAGATAATTCCACTAAACAATATTTTGGGGTTCAGGGAGCACCAAAACAAATAATTCCACTAAAAATATTTTTGGGTTCAGGGAGCACCAAAACAGATAATTCCACTAATCAGTCAAATTCGAAAATTTGGACTAAAACAATACTTTTTCCATATACTACGTATAGGGGGGAGAAAGTAAAAGCTACACTATCCCTGTGTAACAAAGACTAGAATTAATTTTGATTTAAAGGTTGAAACAACCCCTAAATCAATAAATATAAATTTTTATAATTTCCTTAAAGCCGAAATTTTTAACATTTATTTCTTACAAGATACATGGAAAAAGTAAACTAGATTTGCATTTTGTCGAGTGCTGCTAAGGGTTGAAAATGTTATAACCCCTAAAACAATAAAAATGAATTGTTATATTTTCCTAAAGTTAGTGAACTGAAAATGTGTACATTTATTTCTTACAAGATACGTAGAAAACGTATCTCAGATATAAATTACGTCGCGTGCTGCTAAGGGGTGAAAATGTAGTAACAACCCACATACAAAAATGTTGATTCATATACTTTCCAAAGCTGGAGAACTGAAAATTTGGCACTTATTAATTTTAAGTGCTTTGTAAGAAAGGAATTAAATAATATCACACCCAATTAAATAGTTACGTCTTATGGGTAAACTGGGGGTAGCAACCCCTTTTCAATAAAAATAAATTGTTATACTACCCATGGCTGACACCTTTGTTTCATAAGTGGTAATGTGTTTGCGTTTGCATCACCGCGAGCGAAGCGAGCAGGGGGCGGAGTCCTCTAGTTCTTGATATAAACATGAATTCATCTTTTTTTTTTTAAATTGTTTGTTTGTACCTAATTTTACAAACAGTACAAGATGTTTTACAAATAGGCAACTGGTCGGTTATTTTTACGATTATGTTAATAAAAATAGGCTTAACTTTATAACAATAATTTAGGAATAAGTGAAATATCCGAGAATGAAAAAACGTACAAAATGTATCAAGACAAATAATTCGACCACGCAGCTGAACCGCTGACGTGAGTTGAGCAAATTTCCAAAATTAAGTTTATATTATTATGTTTTATTGTTTCAACCAAAATTTGGGAAATAGGTCTAGTCACGACGGTGCTGAATAGCTGCAAAATTGTTCGCAAGCCATTCTGATTATTGGGAGTATCTTCAAAACACAAAACATTACGTGATTCGCACGCCAACCCCATTATTAGGAGTATTTTCGATACACAATGCATTGCGTGCTTCGATCGCCAACCCCACGGTAGAATCCACCACATGGCTTTGAACCGAGTCACGACGGTGCTGAATAGCTGCAAAATGCTTCGCACGCCATTCCCCATATTGGGAGTATCTTCAATACAGAAAGCACTGCGTGCTTCATATACCATTCCGAATATTGAGAGTATTTTCAATACACAATGCATTGCGTGTTTCGCACGCCATTCCGCATATTGGGAGTATCTTCAACACGCAAAACATTGCGTGCTTCGCACGCCAACCCCACGGTAAAATCCACCACATGGCTTTGAACAGGGTACTTTTTGTGATTTTTAATGACACCCCAAAACGTGTTCTGGGGACCATGATCGGTGCTCATTTGCTACTCCCGACCTTGGGTCTTAAATTAAGGGCCACTGCAGTAGCTCATTTTTCTATGGAAATTCGCTAATAATTTAACACATTAAAAAGGCTTCTATTTCGGTGCAAAATCACATGTATATAA
>JAGFPH010004135.1:33297-67256 GCA_018207615.1 Philaenus spumarius
ACCCCTTAGCAGAACGTCAAAAAATGTAAAACTTGTTTATATTTTATATGTAATTTGTAAGAAGTAAATTGACAAATTATCATCTCTCTAGCTTTATGGAAAGTATAAAAATGTATACTTATTGTTTTTAGGGGTTGTTCTCAAATTTTCACCCTTAGCAGCACGTAACGAAAAGTAAAACTGGTTTATTTTTTATATGTATCTTGTAAGAAATAAATGTACAAAACTTCAGCTTTCTAGCGTTAAGGAAATGTAACAAACAATATTTATGTTTTTAGGGGTTGCTTTAACCCTTAAAAGCCAAATATTTTAAAATCCTTTCTTAGTTTGTTTTTAGCTCCTATGAGGAATATGTGTACCACATTTCACGTTCCTAGGCGTCATTCAATTAATATTTATAGTTTTATGGGTAGTCACTACATTTTCACCCCTTAGCAGAACGTGACATAATATAAAACTGGATTATATTTTATATGTATCTTGTAAGACATAAGTGAACAAAATTTCAGCTCTCTAGCTTTAAGGAAAGTGTAAAAATTAATGTTTATTGTTTTAAGGGATGTTACTAACAACCCTTATCACCTAGGGCATACGACCTATTCTCAGACCTACCAAATATACACAAAAAATTTCAAAAAATCGGTGAAGCCGTTTCGGAGGAGTTCGATAACAAACACTGCGAAACGAGATTTTTATATAATTTATATAGATTTCCTAAATAACAATTTAATCTATGAATAAAACAGTATGCAATATGCTTCGCTATTGCTTGATTTTAGTATATCAATATATAAAGTGTCCTTGTCCCTTTAACCCCCCTCATTATTTTTGTTTCTGAAAATAAGTTAAAAAAACTTTGTATATATACTGTATTGCATAACAGGAATTTTTTTGGACATATCTGAAGCTCTATGTTTTTAGGGGGCAAGAGCTAACAATTTTAAATATAAATGTAGGCTATGTAATACACAATTGGAAACCTTATTAAAAGTGAAAGAGAAAACGCAAACTAGAGCTTAGTATCTTGCTTCGTTTCAAAGCAATGGGCAATCAAAGTTCTGGAAAATGATATTGTTATCATATCATCAAGGGAGGTTATTAATTTGTTGATATTAGGAATAAGTAGGTTGTATGTTATTTTCCAGAACTTGGATTGCCCATTATTTTGAAAAGAAGTAATATATTAAGATCTAGTTTGCAAAATTGTTTTTCTCTTTTAATAAGCTTTTCATTGTTATATTACATGACCTGTCTTTACATTTGAAATTGTTAGCTCCCCTTACCCCCTAAAATCATAGAGTGAAAGATGTGTCAACACATTTGTCCTATTATACAACACAAATTATATACAAAGATTTGTAAACTTTTTTTCAGTAACAAAAATAATGAGGGGGTTAAAGGGACTTCATGAACACTATGTATGTGGAGAACGCAGGAAATCGTCAAACTTAATAATATCTTAGTATTATGCAATTCATTATTATTTGAAGAAACTGGGTTTTCATGTTTTTTATTCACGAAATTTGCATTTTTATACTTTGAGAGGGTTTGAAGGTATGATTAAGAAAATAATAAATTTTTGTAATATTTTACCAATTTTCATAATTTTTGTTAGACCTTCTCCTTAATATATTTACTAAGTAATTTTACTTTTCCTGAAAGTTTTATTAGCTACTAAATTTTTCTTATGTCTTCCTATGGACGGGAGAATTTATCTAAGTTGTTCCTTTAAGCCCTGTTTAAACGCTTCGATAAATCGTAACAATTTATCGTTACAATAAATCGAAAGTGTGAGTACTGTTTACATGAAACGATTTCTTGTCCAATCTTCATTGACAAATATTTAACTTTTGATAGTTCTTTCTTATAATCCGTACGCAATGCATACATTTTTTTAACAACAGTGTTTCTGTCTGCCAACGGATCAAACTCATTGTATTTTTGAACGAGCGCTGTGTGCGCAAGGTCTTTGTTTTTATTCCTATTCTTTGCTCTTAATGAGCCACAATCGGGTAAAACTCCGATATAGATCAATAAATTCAGTCAAGAACTCTCTAGGAGTTTGAGCTGCCATCCTAGCAATTGAATAAAAACAACACAAGGTAAAAAAAAAAAAAAAAAAACACGCAAAACGGAATCAACGAACTAGTGCGACAACCTTTCCGGCGAACGGCCCATGCAAACTGAGTCAAAAGAATAAATGGGTGCTACTGTTTACACGTTCCAATTTATCGTTACGATTCGCAGAAACTGATGCCGGCCAGCACCGACCATCCAATCCGATTCCCATTCCAATAATTCGACAACGCAGCTGAACCGCTGACGTGAGTAGGGCAAATTTCTAAAATTAAGTTTATAGGCCTATGTTTTAGGGTTTCAACCAACAATTTGGGAAATAGGTCCCATTCCGCATATTGGGATTATCTTCAATACACAATGCATTGCGTGCTTCGCATGCCATTCGGCATATTGGGAGTATCTTCAATACAAGAAGCATTGAGTGCTTCGCACGCCAACCTCCGTATTGGGAATATCTTCAATACAAAGTGCATTGCGTGCTTGGCACGCCAACAACACGGTAGAATCCACCACACGGATTTGAACCGGGTACTTTTATGGTTTTTTACGTTTTGATCGATTTTGGGGGAACCAAGCGAGTTATAAGGTCGCATAAAAAAACAAAATGTGCAGAATAACATCCTATATTTATATTTGTAGAAAAAAAAACAAATTCATTCTAGCAGGAAAAATCTCAAAAAAATGTTACTTCTGGTCAAAAAACGATTGTTGGATTTTTTTGGCTAACGAACTCGTCTGCGCGACGTAGACAACCAACATGTGTACTAAATTTGAACGAAATCGGACTTAAAATGCGACCGCTACAGTGCGAAGACATATATACATATATATATTTATGATTTTAAATGACACCCCAAAACGTATTCTAGGGACCGTGAGCGGTGCTCATTTGCTACTCCCGACCTTGGGTCTTACCATAAGGGTCACTGCTATAGCTCATTTTTCCTATGGAAATTCGATAATAAATCGCTACAATCTTCTGTTTACACGCTACGATAAATTGTAACGATTCGATTGTTACGATAAATTGTTACGATTTATCGTAAAGTGTAAACGGGGCTTTAGACCTACATTTGTTATGTTTCGAGACATAATATTCTGGGAGCTTAAAACACTTGCTTTTTGTGTAAAACCATTGATCTGGAGTTATAACTCTATGAACGTATAATACATTTGTATTACGGTACGCCATAAATCAAGAATGGTCTATTCAGTTCAGATATTTCTAACGCTATAGTAAATATATTAGTCATACAATAATTAAAAAGGAACCCCTGTTTTAATACACTTATTCACTGGGCAGGATCCACAACAAAGGATTTTCCACCTGTAAAACATGCTTCCTTTAAATTTGCCTTCTTTTTCTGATTCAGGTTTTTGTTATTCCTATATGAATATTTTATTTTCCACAGGACCTTACGTAGTGCTTTGGAGAAGAAAGAATATCGTTCTGACCGCGCACTATTTGATTGTCACAAGAGACCCTCGCTACAACCTGGTTAACGGGTTTAACCTTCAAATTGTCAACGTTACGTCCAAGGACGCGGGAGAGTACGCATGCCAAATAGCGGACGATAAATCTCGTGACGTCATCCACAAAGTGGAAGTATTGGGTGAGTCAAAGTATCTTACAAGTACTAACCAAACATATATATTGTTAGTTTCATATGGATAGTTTCACCGTCATGAATTCATGCACGAATCGGGCAGAGCATAAGGTGTATTCGAACGTTTTAAATATATTTTGTTCACTTGTTTTTTTGGAACGAAGTTCCTTAACGCGGGTTGCGGTAGAAGATAACAAATAGAAAATGTAACGCGTAACGAAAAAAGCGTTATTAATTGGTTGCTATGGCAATGACAAATATAAAATACGAGTAACGAAAAAGCGTTACAAAATTGGTTCCTATGGCAATGAACGTAAATACATTCAAGAAAACATGTGTTTTGGTTCTTCAATTTAAATTAAGAGACGATCGGTTCCGTCCGGCGTAGTTCAAATATTATCGTCAAGCGCTGAAACACATTCAATAAACATAAAATGTTGGTTCATCAGTTAAGGCCTAACCAAAAATTGATACGTGTATATTTTAATTTATTTTACGTGCCTTAACGGCGACATACACACAATAATTTCAGGTTAGGCCTAGACTGATGAACCAACATTTTATGTTAATTGAATGTATTTACAATGAACGGACATTTAAGTGTGTTTACCATCTTAGCTTTGATGTTATAATTATTTCTAGCCTTTATTATAATAACATTAAAAGGATAGAAACAGTAAATATTTGTATAAAAAACAAACTAATAATAAACGGCAATAATTAAAAGATTAAAACTATGTATATGTTAATATGTTTTCGTGAAGTGAAGTGAGTAATTAACAGTTTAAGAATTTCCGGGGAATAGGATAGCGATGCAAAATATTAATAACACAACTGCTTATTTCATACTAACAATATGTTCAGAAAATACATTAAACAAGAAAAAATATGCGTAATGATGTGAAATACAAGCTTTCCTTGTGACATTCGTTGCTTGAAAAACATATAACTAATAAACTATATTTAAATACTGTATTATTTAATAATATTGTTATGTATACATTTTTGGCAACATTGAATTTAATATCTTTACACAAAACCAACTTGATTGTTACCGCACACAAACAGGCTGCGCCTATATTGTTTTTTTACCAAATTATGTCGTGTTTGGTATCATTCTTCTTATTTTTTCATGTACTTTTCAAAATATTCGATGGAAATTTGCAAATTATGATCATGAAAAGAAAGTTAATTTCCTAGTGGGGATTCAGAAGCGAGACACATTAAGGAATCAGCAGCGATCGGAAGCCAGGTCTGGGGCATGAATGGGCCCAGCCTCAGGTAGCCGAGTGATCCAGAGGACATGCTACTCCTTACAGACTATAATTTTTTATAATGATAATGAGTATTATTACATTTTAATAATTGGGTAAAAAACTCGGTTTTAATTATGAGGCTAAAATAAATGTTTCGAATTTACATTATTTTTTAAAATTATGTAATTACATACCATAATAATTTTGATATATTAGGCCTATATTTAAAGGATTACTAACACTTATAATGATTTGAGTTCCAATTTATTTCGCTGGGCTCATTAGAGTTATCATTACACTTGTGTAGTTCTGTTTTTACATCGTCAGGTTATATAGCTAAGTCTGATTTATTGCTTAGTTCCGCCAAGCATCCAGAGTTCTCCCGTCAGCGGTCAAGTGACGACACGTAAAGGAGGGAACGTTACGTTCGAGTGTAAAGCTAGTGGCAACCCGGCGCCGGACGTGGTTTGGTTTAGGAAGGTCAGTTTAAATATATTTCCTTTGTTCAAACCACTGTGTTCTAGGAAGTACGCTATTACAGATAGCGCCAATTAGGATGGAGCGCGAAGAGGGGAGTGTGCAAGTCTCCTACTCCGGCTCCCACCACATTTCCCCTCTCTCGGCGGAGTACAGTCAGAGCCACCTGCCCTACCTAATTCATATTTGCTATGTAGTCGTGTTGATTGTATATCAACACTTTTTGGCAGTGACTGTACTGAAGACTCACAGTCGAGTAGAGAGACGTTACAGCGCATGCTCAAGTGACGCTTCACGCTACTTGGCACTGTCTGTACTCAAACTTCTGCCTGTTTTTTCCTACGATTGAATAGTTTACAGATTTATGTTTAAATGTATTAAATAAATAAACAACTACTGAGCTTGACTTGTGAGAAAGTAACTAGAAATAAATTAAAACCTGAACACAAAATCCCGCAACAAATACGTTTACTAACTTCAAACGCGTTTCAACGATAATGTCGCCATCCTCAGTGATGCACGGGCTACAGTAATCAAATGAAGTAGTTATAGTTTGATTACTGTAGCACGTGCATCACTGAGGATGGCGACATTGCCGTTGAGACGCGTTTAAAGTTAGTAAACGTATTTGTTGTGATTTTATTTTATCTAATAGAAAAAATATCACCGGTGATTATGTATTGTTTTCAAATAAGTTAGGCTACTTACTCTAGCTTCCTGTAATATTAAATTCACATCGTTTAAATTCATAATCTGGATTAAAAAGCGAAAAAAATTCTAAAAGGTAACTAAATTTAAAAACAATATTATTCTAGAAATGATTTGTATTTTTGTATATTTTGTGAATTTAAAGTGTAAAACCTTATAAACGTTCAGGATTTGAAAACTAGTTATTTTTACCAGGCAGTTAGAAATGTACACTTGGTATGAACTTTTTTACTGACTGAATTTCAGTTCTAATAAAAGTACTAACGTATAAGTGGAAAGGTTTCATGTGAGCTGTGGAATTTGGATGCGCAGTGGGTCTAGGAGTCAATAAGGTGGTGGGGGAATCAGCCGTCTCGATCTATTTCGTGAGTTGTTAGGCTCCTGTTTCCCCTACAATGTCTCTGTCAGTCCCCACGCGGCCTCAAACCACAACCTTGTACCTCCCCTCACCCGCTAGTGACAGCTCACATGAAACCTGACGAGTTATAAAATAGTCAGAGCAAAATCATCGACTACAGAATAAAATAGACTGGTCGCCGCCTATACCTGTACAGTATGAAAAGTGTGCCTAAGTCCGCCATCTTGGATAGGTCAAGAAAGCCGAAACTGCTCGGAGATGACACTAAAATTGTAATGCGCGTGTTTCAAATACACTGTAGTTTTGAACACTTAGAAAACTCTGATTCCTTTAAAATTTTACACACTGACAGAATATTAGTGTGGGATGATAATGGTGTACAAATTATTAACTATACAAATTTTTTAAAGGTATAAATAAATTACCAAAGCCAGGACTTAATATGGGACTTTAAATTGCGACATGAAAAAGTTGTTCTGTGAGGTTTTTTTGGTCAGAGACGAGGTGTAAGCGTAAAAGTTTGAGCCAATGAGTTAAATTTTATGAAACATATTTTTTCAATAAATTAGCTCAAGTAGTTTAGTTTTTAGAGCAGGTTAAGTGCACGATTAAATACGCGCCAGAATCTTGCTCAATTAATTCTCAAGACGCGGAGCGCGCCGACCGTCTTGTTATAGCCGTACTATCAGACGGTTAATTGTCTCTAAGGTTTTGTAAGTTACTAACATAGCTTTAGTAATAAATTTTAGCTGTTTCCCCCCGTTAATAAAACATTTGATTTTCATTAACCAACCAAAGATTAAAGGTAAAATGATTTAGGATGTTGTGTGATAATAAGGATTTATTTTAAATCTAAACATTGTCTACCTTGTAATCAACATGGCTTAGCAAACTATATCAAATGACATTTAGAGTATTAACATTACGTTATTATACTGTACAGAAATCGATAAATAATACTGTACCCATCGACCATAGAATAAAATCTTAGCGAAACAAGTAAAACAAAGTGAAATACAGTTAAGTTCTATGATTTATTGTCTACAATTTGTTATAATATTTCATTTTTTGGGCAAAGCAAAAATAAATAAATTATTGATTTATTTAGAATGAAATGAAATTTTTTTTTAATATTTTGAAAAAAAAAAAACACAAAATGTTTCTACTCTTTATGTAGGCCTAAAGTTGAAATTTTCTTCTGTTACTGAACATTTTTTGTTTCTTGAGGTAATAACTTTGAAAATTTTACAACAATAATTTTTTTACTGGCATATTCTTTGATCCTTTTCCTACAACAAAACTACGAGAACACTTTTGGATTTTGGTATAGTTACTAAATTTGGCGAATTTTTATTCTGTGGACGCTGACTATACTTCTTTCTTTATAGTATGAAAAAGTAACGCATAATAACGAAAAACGAAGTATACCAGGTGTCTTAAAAGTCCCACCCTCCCCCTTTAACTTTTGTGTTTGTTAAAACAAACCAATATCCTTTGGGGAACGATACTAACTTAGCCCAAAGTATCTTTTGAAGCAATCGGAAATTTTGAGTGTCCCCTAAATATGAGGGATTTTGGGGGCTACTCAAAATTTTTAAATGGGAAGTATGGTTATGTGATACCTCATTTTAAAGGTCTATTTAAGACTAGGAAAATTACATAAAGAAAATAAAAATCGCACCACCCAAAACAAAATGGCGGCCCTAAACGTGTTGAAGTAAACCGACATAAAGTTCCTATATCTCGAAGAGGAAGATTTAGAAAAAATTTCATGAGACAAAAAATGTTTATTTCAAAGTGCTTGACCTAAAAAATTGCTTTCAAATCGATTTCGTAAATTTTATTTTTTATAAAATTTTCTTAGATGTAGGAGTAGACTTAAAATTTACGAAATCGATTTGTAAGCAATATTTTAGGTCAAGCACTAAGAAATCAAAATTTTTTATCTCTTGAATTTTATTCTCAAAACTCTTCCTTTTCGAGATATTATCAACTTTATGTCGATTTATTTCAACACGTTTAGGCCGCTATTTTGTTTTGTGTGGTCCGATTTTTATTTTATTTATGTAATTTTCCTAGTCTTAAACATACCTTTAAAATGAGATATCACATGACCATACTTCCCATTTAAAAACTTTGAGTTGCCCCCAAAATCCCCCCTTTATAGGGGACATTCAAAATTTCCAATTGCTTCAAAATATACTTTGGGCTAAGTTAGTATCGTTCCCCAAAGGATATTTGTTTGTTTTAACAAACACAAAAGTTAAAGGGGGAGGGTGCGACTTAAGACACCTGGTATAACAGTGAAAAACTGAACATGGCTTATCAAGCTATATAACATGACAATTATTAAGTGTATTAATATTACGTCATTATATTCTATAGAAGGGAATAAATAAAGCCTCTTTATTGTAGGAAAAAGTAACGCATAATAATGAATTACAAAGTATATAACAAGCACGACTAAAATGCTATAACTTTATCTCTGTTTCTGTTACTTGGTAAATAAAATTCTACTGTCCCAAGAAAGTAACTACTTTTGTCAAGTGATTCCTGACTTTATTTTTGTGCAAATTTTCATTGAAACATTTCGTGTAATGGTGTAGCCCAACTGTAAAATACTTTCAAGCAATTGCTTGTATCAGGAGGATCAAATGATTTTGCTCCGGTTCTTGTTCCAAACAATGTTTATTTGAGAACAGGTTAGCGTGAATACACTTCCTAAGCACACTTACTAAAAGTTTTTCATGTACTTTTGTTGTGGAAGTAAAATTACCAGTTACAGAAAAATACTTAAAAACAGACTCGCAAAGTAAACACGGTTTATTGACAAACTGAGATGTTTGGATTAGTCCACCTTTATTTTTACAGATTAACAGCCTCTCTAACAGATTAACCTCTATTAACAGCCTCTCTAACAGATTAACCTCTATTAACAGCCTCTCTAACAGATTAACCTCTATTAACAGCCAAAGGTAATACAATTCATTGGCTTTTTTTTTTAACAATGAAAAACTTTAAAATGTTCATAATGTGCCGCACAGCCAGTGCAATGTCATTGATATGTAGTCATTGGCCAGTGCGAAGGCTGGTGGATGAACACTGAACAGTCGATGGGACTAGGGTGACTCAACGCCGGCCACCAAATTGGCTAGGTCAAACCATCCCCTAGCGCAGCATGCTCATCGGAGCCGGTACCCAGTCTTATTTATATTCTGTGGTCACTGAGCAAAACATTTAAAACTTAAGCGTGTTAAATATAATGCAAAATGTAAAACAGTAAACATTTAAACTAATTATTTCGGCATGACTTTATTAAGAATTTAAAACATTATTACTTAATTGTTCGTTTTGTATCAAAGAAGGATGGGATTTCTCCTGGATCACCAATAAAAGCGGGACAATCAATGACCTTGGAAAAAGTCGACCGTCAGCACGCTGGAGTGTACCAATGCACAGCTGACAATGGGGTTGGAAGTCCTGTCACTCTAGACCTACAACTGAATGTATTGTGTAAGTTTTTAAATATAGTAATACTTTTTTTATTCATATTAAATAATTTTAGTGGTTTTTCTTCGTAAAATTAATTTAAATAGTATTTTTTTAAAGTAACAATTAATAGCTTTATTAAATACAAATAGAGATTTAATTAAAATTTGTTTACTTTGTCGTAGAAAAGCAATAAACGACGCAAAAGAGTAATCGATAATTTATTTTAAAAGCAATTAAAATATAACTATATTCTTGAATAAATAAATCAAACTGCCCTAGGTTTTAATATAGCAAATTAATTGATTCGAAAATACAGTATGACAAACAGTACACATTTCAGCTTCATAAATATATTTCAATATATTTGTGGTAATAATATAGTAGGGGCGATTTATAATAGAGAAGCATACTTCATAATATACATACAAAACTAGTAAATTAAAATCTAATATTTAGTTGCTTTAGATATTTGAGGTGGCGTTTTTAGACTGAAAAGATTGTAATACTCAAAAATATTTGTAATTTTATCCAAATTGTCAGAAATAACTTTCAGGGTCTGCTGTGTTGGTGGCCATCTTGGATTTTCATCCCGTAAGAGCAATGTTAAATTAAAAACCCATTTATTTCGTTTATTTTGTATCACACAAATGTTTGCAAGGTTTAATTTTAACCACAGTCACAATACGAATTCGTTTTGCTTTTCACATTCTTTAAAATCTCTTTCACTTGTCACTTAATTGTAATTTCGTTAAGTACCCAGTTTGAACTTTTTTCTTTACACAATAAAATATGTATAATTAAATGTATATTAAAAACAAAAAATATACCAATAAATATATTACACTATGTATTTCTTGTGGGGATTTTTAGTAATTTTGAACCCCCGAACCCCCCAAATATTTTGAATTTTTTTAACCATTTTTAAGCTAGCACCGAGGGCCCTAGAGTAAGCTACATACCAAATTTCAGTCCAATCCGTTCGGTGGTTTTTTTTAGTTATTTTGACCCACAACCCCCTAAAATTTCGATTTTTTTGAAAACCTTTCTTAGCGAGCAAATAGGGCCCTAGTGGAAGCTACACACCAAATTTTATTCCAATCCGTTCGGTGGTTTTTGAGATTTCGTGATGAGTGAGACAGTGAGTGGTATTTTGATTATATATATATATATACTAGCTGCCCTATACGGCTTTGCACGGATAGCCAAATCGGAGTTAAATGTATATTAACAACAACAAAAAGTATATCAATAAATATATTACACTATGTATTTGTTATGGGGATTTTTAGTAACTTTGACGCCCCGAACCCCTTCTAAAATTTCGAATTTTTTGAAAACCTTTCTTAGCAAGCATCTAGGGCCCTAGAGGAAGCTACCTCAAAAATTCATTCCAATCCGTTCGGTGGTTCTTTTTAGTAACTTTTACCCCCCGAACCCCACCTAAAATTTCGAATTTTTAGAAAACCTTTCTTAGAGAGCACCTTGGGCCCTAGTGGAAGCTACAAATCAAATTTCATTCCAATCCGTTAGGTAGTTTTTGAGAAATCGTCACGAGTCAGTGAGTGAGTGGTATTTGGCTTATATAATATAGATAGATTAGGTGTGTATATTTGAAAGCAACTAAATGCGAATGCATCACCTTAAGTTTTTTTTACCTATATCAGTGTTTATAGGTAAAACAAGTATTGTGTTCCAGATCCACCAGAGATTGAAGTAGACAGTCCCGGGTACTTAAAGCAGGATGACTGTTCAGTGGAGCTAACGTGTAGAGTTCACGGAAACCCCACTCCCAATGTAAGTGAAACTAAAGGTAGGACTTCCCATGTACCTACTGTAAATATTTTAGAAAACATTATTCTTAATTTTAAAAACATTCCAGTAAACATTATTTTTCTATTTCCAGGTGGCTTGGTATTTGGATGGTATACTGCTGAAACCTTTGAAGAGATACCACAAGTATTCTAAGGGCAACCTTTATAATTTAATGATTGAACAAATTCAGGGCTCAGACTTTGGAAACTTCAGCTGCGTGTCGGAAAACTCACTCGGGAGAACGAGAAAATTTATTCAGCTTTCTGGTAATTTTTGTGCGTTATGTAATTTAATAAGCTGTAGTTGAAAGATACTTTAAAACAACTATGACATTAAGGGTCTGCTCCAGTAAACGAGAAAGTAACCGGAAACTCAATCGCTTCTCACTGTATCCCTATCTAAACAGTGCAATTTCTTGCAGCTGAACGATTTGTTGCCTCATTTCAAACCATTTTATAAGTCTATATTTTGTAATTGAGTGTTGAAAAAAAAAAAACTGAATATTCTTTATAATATTTCGGATCCGGCTTGCAAATTATTTTTCATTATTAATTTTTGATTGTGTTAGGAAAAAAATTTTCAAACTTTGTACTTACAAAATGTCAATTACATAACAAATCAAAAGCATTTAAAAAAATGTAACTTGCAAGACGGATGCGTATTGTGACTGTGCTTAAAATGAGAACTTGCAAACAATTTTATGATAAAAAGTAAACGAATAAATGGTTTGAAATTTAACATTGCTCTTATGGGATAAAAATCAAAGATGGCCGCCACTACAGCAGACCCTTAAATAGTTTGTACAATACTTTAACAACTTTATTTACAAATCAAGTTTACCCTTACAAAAAAAAAGAAAAGAATATTATTTATTATCTTCTTTTCACTTGTTCTGTAATGTTACAATTTTTCTCAGAAACTGCCTTAATAGATGGTTCATTTTTGTTTTGTTCTTTTGATAGAAACAGTTTTTCGTACATTTGGAACTGGAAAGACTAAATTTTTCTTCAAAAATACTGTTTAAACTTTTAAAAATAAGCTTAGTTTTGCCTTAGCTTTTATGTAATAATAAATAAAAAAATGTTTCCGAAATAATTATTAAATTATTTACTTTATCTCTAACAATTTTGATGTAAGGTTTTCTTACATCCGAACATATTTGCATATTTACGAAAGCGTAACTAATAAATAAGAGCACTCTATTAAAACTATTTCTTGTTGTTTTAAAAGTATAAGTTTTAACAAACAATATTTATGGTTTTAGGGGTTGTTTTAACCATTAAATGTCAAACATTTTAAATATTTTCTTAGCGCGCCTCTAGCGCCTATGATCAATAGGCCTACGTGTAGAAAATTTCACGTTCATAGGTGGTATTGTTTTTGAAATATATAACAAACAATATCTATTGTTTTAGGGGTTGTTTCAACCCTTAAAGGCTAAATACTTTAAAATACTTTCTTAGTGCGCCTCTAGCGCCTATGAACAATACATTTAGTGAATTTCACGTTCATAGGTAGTATGATTTTTGAAATATATAACACACAATAATTATTTTTTAGGGGTTGTTTCAACCCTTAAAGGCTAAATACTTTAAAATACTTTTTTTAGTGCGCCTTTAGCGCCTATGAGCAATACGTGTAGCAAATTTCACGTTCATAGGTGGTATGGTTTTTGACATATATAACAAACAATATTTATTGTTTTAGGAGTTGTTTCAACCCTTAAATTCTAAATACTTTAAAATACTTTTTTTAGTGCACCTCTAGCGCCTATGAGCAAAACGTGTAGTAAATTTCATGTTCACAGGTGGTATGGTTTTTGAAATATACAACAAACAATATTTATTGTTTTAGGGGTTGTTTTAACCCTTAAAGACTAAATACTTTAAAATATTTTCTTAGGTCTCTAGTGTCTATGAGCAATGCATGTAACAAATTTTCACGTTCCCATTTGATATGGTTTTTGAGATATATAATAAACAATATTTATTGTTTTAGGGGTTGTTTCAACCATTAGACAAATCAAAGTTAAATGTATATTAACAAAAATATATTATATCAATAAATATATTATACTATGTATTTCTTATGGGGATTTTTATTAACTTCACCCAAACCTCCTCTAAAATTTCCAAATTTTTTAAACTCTTTCTTATCAGCACCTACGGCCCTAGAGGAAGCTACATACCAAATTTCATTCCAATCCGTTCAGTAGTTTTAGAGAAATCGTGATCTAGTAACTTTGACCCCCAAACCCCCCCTAAAATTTCGAATTTTTTAAAAACCTTTCTTAGTGAGTACCTATGGTTCTAGAGGAAGCTACGTACCAAATTTCGTTCCAATCCGTTCAGTAGTTTTTGAGAAATCGTGATCAGTGAGTCAGTGGATTTGTTTTTTTATATATAGATATAGATAAAATATATATATTTTATGTCTTACCATTTTACAATATTTTTTCAGGGCGTAGAAAAAGTCTGGAAACTTAATATTTCGTATATATTGAAAATTTTAAGGTAGACGTGATTGAGGAACCTACTCTATGTAAAAATACTATTTTATTAAGATTTAAGAGATTTCAAGAAAATCATTGAAACAAAATTCAAGATAAAACCAACGGTAAAATCTGCACATCCATACCTTTAACCGATTTATAATGGCGGCTAAAAAACAACGAAATCGAGTTTTCCGATTTCGCTCCATTTTGCTGTACTATTTAAAAAAATACAAATTACTATTCATTTTGGATTTAGAATTACATAAACTTTCAAACTATATGCCACACAACGATATTTTTGGGAGTATTTAAAATTTTTGAGTTACAGCCATTTTGAATTTTTCAAAATCGATTTCGAATGGTTCAACCAAATATCGTTGAGTGGCACATCGTTGGAAAGCTTATTTAATTCTGAATCTAAAAAGAAGAATAATTAATATTGAAAACAAATAGTAATACAAAATGGGACAAAATAGGAAAACACGATTTCGTTGTTTTTTCCCCGACATTTTTAATTGGTTAAAGATATGGATGTGCAAATTTCACCGTTGGTTTTCTCTTGAAATTCTACATCGAAATGATGTGTCTCATGACCACCTTCGCATTAAAAAAACAAAGTCATATTCAAAATGGCGGATCCAAGATGGCGGATAATTTTTTTGAAATCTAAATAAAATAATAGTTTTACTAATAGGTTCCTCAATCACATCTACCTTAAAGTTTTCTTTACATATATGAAATATTATAGTAGTAGCAAAGCGGGAGCACCGATGGAGGCCGGGTCAAGTCCCCTTGCACGCATGGTGGTCCATCGGTACTCCCGCTTTGCTATTACTATAAACCGTTTCAAGACTTTTCTACTTCCTGTATATATAGATTATAATAAATACGTAGATATAGCCTAGTTAAAATAATAGATGTTAATGTTCCCATTGAAATACGTAAAACTAAAGAGTTCATTAAGTAAAGTGTATATTATATTTATAATATTTTTGTATGACCAGGAAACCCCTCAAGAGCTAAGTTTCTTAGTTCTCCGTACAGCCATACAATGGACAGTTACAATCTTACTTGGGTTGTTCATAGTTTTGCACCAATAGACGAAGTTCGTCTTCTCTTCAGAAAACTATTGGTGAGTTGAAATTTTCTTTAAAGCAGCTTGTTTTACAAGAGCTTCAAATACAAATTCATCATCAGCTCCTATGAAAGCGAGTGTACGTCCGTACGTACATACATAAGTACGTGAGTAACATAATATAACAGCTGATTTCACCCACCATCTGTAATATTTAAACAAAACCCAGCTTAGATTATACTTTGAGGTTATGTTTACAACTTCAATCATTATAATTTCTTGTAAAATTCATTTTTTTTAAATGAGTTTTAGAACTTAAGTGTTCTCTAATACGTTATAAGATTTGTTTTAAAGTTATAAACTGTATATAAATACAACCTTGTATCATCAATATATTCGTTTAAACGATTTTTTTTAACGTCCTGCTGTTTTGCACTTTAAGGCTAATGAAGACGGGACCTACAGTTTTACGTGGAATCCGAACCACAGCCAATTATGTATGTTAAGAAACCATTTAGAAAATTATTCGCGGTCAATTGGAATTGAACCCGGAACTTTTCCATTGATGGCTGCCATGACGATTGATAAAGCTTTCACGCCTTAACAACCACGGCCATCGTGGCTTTATACAAATTTAAAGAAGAGATACCTATTCGTTTATTAACTTCGGAAACATTCGTAAATCTTTGTATGACATATAAACATATTCGGTTAATTTCTTTATTACATAAACACTTCTAAATCATTTAATCTATCAGTATGAAGTAAAAAGCAATTAAAAGATAGTATTTTCATCTTAATTTAAATATATAATAACGTATGTAAATAAAAATGTTTAACAAGTAGGCCTTCAGTTTTATAATCTATATCTTATCTTCTAAAGCGAGAGATAATTGTTTGTCTGCTAAATGAATCTGGAATCTCCGTCTAAGGATTTTTCATTTTTTGATTTTAAATGGGGCTTTTGGCCACGAGAAATCGATTGGAAATGGTCACCAGTCTGGGAAAATTCATTTTCTACGTCTTTTTATTAAATTAAAAAGTGAAATTTGTCCATTTTAAACAATACAAAGCACAGCTGATGCAAATGTTTTCAATGCCATTACAATAATCATCTGCTTTCTTTTAAACTGTATATTTTATTAGAGGTAAGCCTAATGTTGTATCTATTTATAGTTACCATGGCAACGAATACTTCTGCTAAATAAACATACCCTTTATTTAGTTGTTTAATGTTATAGGCCTAACCTAAACGATGTTCACGGAAATTTGCAATAATAGTTATTGACGTGAGCGAACTAGGCCCTAGGCCTAAATCGATATTGAAATATTAAAATTTAATTTAGGCCTGATTTATTTCTGAGGCATAGCGTTGAGATTATGGTTAATCCTTTAAACTGTATTTTTATTACAGGTAAGCCTAATGTTGAATATACCCTTTATTTAGTTATTTAATGTTATAGGCCTAACCTCAAAACTCAATAATCCAATATTTATTATTGAAATCATAGCCCTGCTTATAATCGAGCTTTAGCTCGGTCTCCTGGTACTATATATTAATAGGCAAGCACAAAACTTGTCGTCCTTTTTTCTCAGCTTGTGTGCATCATAGGAGAAATTCGCGCTACCGTTAGAAAGGTAGTGTCCTGTAGATGAGCAGAATCCCATTATAATTTACATCGGTCCTCAGGGATACGCCCCAGTGGCCCTCAAAGTTTCAATGTTAATCTTATGGAAGGTCAATCTTAAGGAAGAAGAAGAAAGATGTCTTTTGATTTTATCAGGGGCACAAAAAACAGCTGTTCGTATGAAAAGCTTAAAACAGCTGATTTTGATCAACAGCTGATTTTGATCAACAACTGATTTGGATTAAAAACTGAATATAATTTTAGGTTAGGTAAATCAAGCAATAGCGAAGCATTGCCGGGTCCACTAGTCCTTATTATTGTACACATTTACCGAGTTAAAATTCCCCGCCAGCATAGTAATGTAGGCCTAGATAAGTATTCCTTAGTGTTCAAATACAAAGTATTAACAAATAGGCCTGTAGTTTTATAATCCTTATAATTGTACACATTAACCTAGTTAAAAATCCCCGTCAGCATAGTTAGGTAGGCCTAGATAATGTCTGTCGTTTTTATATAGTATTTTTTTAGATTATGTATTTCTTTGTATAATGTGTATCTAATTAATCTGCCTGTGATTTTTCACGGGGGCTTACTAGTTTTATTCACATTTTACATGTCCAAAGATCAACGAGTCCTTCCAACAGCCTGGGAGCTGGGAGGAGGTACAACTGAAAGCAACCAGCAAAGAACCGTTCCCTCTGCAGATGTCGTACAACATCGAAGACCTTGGGATGTCTTCCGTGTTCCAAGCCTTGCTGCAAGTGAGAAATCGTTTCGGTTGGAGCGAAGAATCCGATCTCTACCAGTTCTATACGAGAGGGCCTTCGGAAGAAATATATGGTAAATATCGTAATAGAGTTTCATTGGTAAAAATAAAATAATTAAAAAAGTATTATACACAATAAAAACATAATTGGAATAATATAATTTTCACAAATGTAGGTTTTCCCCTTTAAACGCGTTTAAACGGCGAATTCGTCGTCCTTAGTGACACTTTAAATATAAATTGTTAGTTGTAGCTCAAGAGTCACCAAGGATATTTTCTTTAAAAGTATTACTCGTAGTATATTCCGTAATTTGTTTTAAGTTGAGTTTGTTAGTTTCATTTGTTGTTTACGAAAATGTAGAGTGTGTAAAAATATATGTAGATACATAGACATTTATACTGGGTGAGCAAAAAAAAAAAAACAGGACTTTTAAAAAATGAAATAACTCAATAACTAAACATAGTTTAGTGATAGAAACCAAACTAAAACGTTTACATGGTTTTTCCATTTCTACTAATGATAGATAATGTCCGTCAAGTGTCATCCTTCCACATCCACAGAGGCCTCCCATCTCTCCTGCATACTCATTGTAACCTTCCGCAACATTGACTGAGGAATTGTAGCGATCTCGTTCTTTATGTACTGCTTTAGTTCGGTAACATTCTGGGGCTTAGAAACGAAGACTTTACTATTTAGACAGCCCCATAGCCAACAGTCAAAAGAGGTCAGGTCTGGAGATCGCGCAGACCATGGAACATCACATGTCCCGGAAACAGTTGACGTAAAACTGTTGTTGTCTCATTTGATGTGTGACAAGTCGCACCGTCCTGTTGCAACTAAATAGAGTTTGTGTCGTTCCCTGAAAAATGTGTTCATGTTACTGACGTGGCATCAGAAAATGTCTGAGCATGGCCACATAGCGTTCTGAATTAACAGTGACAGTCATTCCCAAAACGTTCTCAAAAAAAATATGGGCCAATGATCTCAAACCACGCCACGCCACACCAAACTGTCACTCTTTGTGGATGAAGTGATCGTTCATGAAATTCTCTTGGATTCTCGGCATACCAATATCGAAAATTTTGTTTATAAACTTTTCCCGAACATTCTAAATGAGCTTCATCCGACATGACCAGTACTTGAAGAAGATTCGCTTCATTCACAAGCTTCTATCGTATGGCGTGAATCGAAATCCCTCTCCTCGTTAAGTTTCTGTGCCATCACTATTTTATAGGGTTTGAAATTTAAATCCAAATGCAATATTCTGCGGGCAGTAGTATTCAAAATTGCCAAACCAATTGGTTGTTTACGGGCTGAGCGCTTAGGTCTTTGCAGCACACTTGCTCGAACCATTTCAATATTTTCCGTCGTTCAAATTGTCCGAAGTCTGCCACTACGTTTGATTTTGAGGGCAGAAGCCGTGTTCTGGAAATTATCGACCGAAATTAGAATAGTTTTTCAACTTGGTTTGGCACCATGACGACCGACGTTGAAGTGAGCACGAAACCGACGTTGAGTAGAGCTCACAGATTCAATTACGTTTGAAAAATGACTCTAAAACTATAAAACGTATGAAGATGGCTGACTCCTCCTGAAACACCCAGTGATTTAAGATCTTTTGAACTAAACTTCTTGCAGTGACACCCTTGTATAAGAAATTATTTTAAAATTTGGCTATATTGGATATTAACCTTTTTCTAATAATAATATGGTGGTTTATTGTAAATACAAATATTTTATCATGATCCTGTTAAATTCAGCGACACTACTTTATCGGGTTTCATTTTATTTAAACACCAAAATAATAAAATGTATGAATTAAATTTAAGTTTTCTTTTAACGAAAAACCCTATTATCAAGTTTCCCTTACATTGTTAGATTTAAAAAATCTTTTACGATTTTCAATTTGGGATATGGCTAATTTCAACACTAGATCATATATTACAGATTAAAAGATATGATTAAAGTATGGAGATATCTGTATAAGAGATAATCCAAGCGGTATTTCCAAATTGCCTTGTCAGATTTTTTTCTGTTATTACAGCACAATTTATAGACTCATTTAACATTTATCATAAAAACACAGAAGTAATTTAATAAGCTATTTAAAGATTTACTTGATTTGTTTATACTTATACCTTAGAATTGATTGAGTCGATGTTTTTATTGAACGGATTTACGGTATAATAGTAACCTTTATTTTTTATTACTTCGGCTCGCATTAGAATGCCGAAGTATTGAAATAATGCGACAATTTTGTATGTGTCTGTTTTCCTGTTAACACGATATAAGAACTCACAGGCGTCGTAGAAAACTTCTGGCGGTGTCAAAATATTCGTAATTTTATTGTGGAGATTTGAAAAGCTTTGAGTTTTCTAGCGTGAGTCTTAGCGCGTCGGGGTCACGTTTTTGTGATAAAATTATGAAAAATAGTGTGGGGTATCGTTTTATATGTTTTTTGGTACGAAAACAAAAACGATTTCGACAGTTAAAAAGTCGTAGTGTGTCGGGATCACGTTTCAAAATTTTGAAAATTCAATGTGGGGTAATGTTTTACATGTCTTTGGGTACGGGAAAACCGATTTTGACCGTTAAAAAGTCGTAGCGCATCGGGATCCTACAGCTCCGATTTGGATGCAGTTTTCTGAATCGTGTTCAGAAAAAAACCAGGAAAGAATTCTTTATTAATAAAATTTGGTAACACAAATTGTTCGAAAATTGTGAATTTGTACGCTAATTATGTTTTTTGGTTGCAGAGCTTAATGTCATGGACATGGAGCTGACGTCAAGAACTTCAAAAACAGCACATTTCGAATCCTTCGTTCTAACATGGCTTATTTGTTATGTTTTTCTTTATAGAAGGTAATCAGTGTATAGGCGAAGTGTAATGTGTAAATGAATGTTTGTATGTTTTGTAAATAGATTTTGTAGAGGTTCATTTGTCGTCATTGATAAAAAATACTCTTAGTTTTATATTGTAATAATAAATTAAAAAAAAAAAAAAAAAAAAAACAGGACAATGTAAAGGAAACAATGATCTCAGCTTAAAATATAATTTCATTTAATTGGACTGAGATATTATAACCTCCATTCAAGATTTGTTTCTTGTTATTGTTTCGTATAGTTTAATAATGAAAGTTGGCTTAAAATTTACATACCGAATGTTGTTTAACATTTACAGAGTTCTGCCACTGACCGGTCACTTTAATAGAAATGTCAGGTTGGTTGGAATCGATATGTCACTGAAATGTAAATCATTCTGAACGTTGATAGAGTAAGACACTTTCCGACCTCAGATTACCAGATGACATTTTCAGTTTACATTTTTAATATTCTAGATTCACCTCAGTAAAAGTAACTAGCTTCACTCAACTTAAGTAGGATTTGACGGTCTCATATTTTAGTACGTTTTTTATTATTATCGAAACTTTCATTATTAGTTAAAATTGAAATTCTTACAAAAGGCAATGTAGGTTTGAATGTCTGGAAAACTTCTCGTGTTTCGATTATTTTCTAAAGTGAGGTATAAAATACACATACAGAGTGTTTCAGAACTATGCGAAAATCTCTCGTAAGCCAAATACAAGAAAAAAGTTCATATAAACATAGGCCCGAAAACACTTCGTTTTCCAGATGTCCGCAAGTTTTTTTTTTACAAAATAATTCATATCTAGAGAAATGTCTGACTGATTGAGTTCAAACTTGGCATGAAATTTAACCTAATAATGATATATCTCAAGGAAAATAAACTATTAAATCCAGTCATGCCTTTCAAAGTGGCGGCTGTTTGAAACTTTCAAGTCTAAATTACTCAAAAACCGTACATTAAAAAAACCAATTCAAGACCCCTTTTTTGTAGCCCTTTTTGATTCCCTATCGGATGGTCTCACGGTCAAAACAATCGGATGAAGGATAATAGCTAAATTAAAGATAATAACCGCATATGTACACACAACATTGTTGTGATTACTGTGTTGATACAAGATGCCGGATTGAACAAACCAATTATTACACATAACTTAACTATCGGATGAATGTTAATAGTTATCATTCATCCGATTGTTTTGACTGTGAAACCATACGATAGGGAATCATAAGGGCTACAAAAAGGGTATTTCTAGTTAAAATGTACGGTTTTTGAGTAATTTAGGTTTGAAATCTTCAAACAGCAGCCATTTTAAAACGCATGGTTGAATTTAATCGTTTATTTTTCTATAGATATGTCTTTGTTAGGTTAAACTTCATGCCAAGTTTGAACTCAAATCAATCAAATATTTCTCTAGATATGCATTATTTTGTACAAAAAACAAAATGGGAAAAGAAGCATTTTCGGGCCTATGTTTATATGAACTTTTTTTAAAAGGATAATAGCTAAGTTAAAGATAATGACAGCAAATGTACACAGAATATGATTGTGTTGGTTTAGGATTCTGGGTTGAATAAACCAATTATTATTCATACATTAACTATTATCCTTATCCGATTGGTTTGTTCAACCCGGCATCCTATACCAACACAATAAAAACAACAATATTGTATGTAAATATACTGACATTATCTTTGACTTAACTATTATCCTTCATCTGATTGTTTTGACAGTTACACCATCCGAAAGGGAATTAAAATGGATGCAAAAAAGGTATCTTGACATTTTTTCCTAGTGTTTGAGAAATTTAGGTTAGAAACTTTCAAACAGCCGCCATTTTGAAACGCATGATTGGATTTAACCGTTTATTTTTCTTAACATATACCATTGTTAGGTTAAAATTAACGCCAAGTTTGAACACAATCAGTCAAACCGTTCTCTAGATATGAATTTTTTTTTACAAAAACTAAAAGGGCGGCTATCTGGAAAACGAAGCGTTTTTGGACATACCTTCGTATGAATTTTTTTCTTCCTTTTTGAATGAGGAATCATATTCCGAAGTCCTGAAAGGATTTTTTTACACCCTGTATTCAAGGGTCAGTAGCAGAGAACATCTTTCATTACGAAATAGTCTACCACTTAAGGTCAACACAATAAAGCTCCATGTACAAACGGAACATTAGCTTTTAAGTACTGTACTGTCAAAGTGCTCGTTAAACTGTGATAATTTAACCAAATAAACTAGTAGTGATTTGCCTTTGGAACTCAACATAACGGTTTCTGTACCAAGTGGCTTGTATTACACGGTCTTATTCTCGTTTATAAAACAGTTTTATTTATATATATTGAAAAGAAAAAAAAAAACACATAATTAACAGATTTTCAGAAAAGGATTTTTAATTCATAAAATTGTTTGCATAATCACATATATTATTTCTCAAGGCCATTTTTTTGTCGGTACGCCATAACTTCCTTAATACATCATCAAATTACATGAATGAGGCATCATTTTAAAGCTTTCCTTAACCGCTACATCGGAAAAATATACAAAATACAATTATACGAAAAAATACAAAAAAAAAAGAAATAAAGAATCCGAAAGTAACAGTGATGTAAGATCAAGTAAGTTGTAGGGATATTTTCCTGGCGTTGGCAACACTGATGATAACAATACCCGGCTGGAGAGCTGCCGTAACGCCACTACATGCTATTTTTAATTAATTGTAAGCGTGGTTATAAACAGCATTGTGAATACACCTATTACTTTAATAAAGTGGGATTTAAGTAAGTTAGAATGCGAATGCTTCGCAGGGGTCAGCCTAGTATAAAATTATTCAAAATAACTCTTTTATCTGTCCTAGTCATTTGTTTTATACTATGACAGATTTAAACAAGTTTTTCAAAGATCCCGGTACCGTTCAGTGTTTCAACATAGTAACTGGTCAAAAGTGAATATTAATTAAAGAGTACTTAAGGCATTTTGGAAACTTATAATAAGTATTCAGTAAGTATAATAATAAGTACATTCTATTTTAACATTCACCTTTTCATATGATCTAGTTACAAACATTAGTCTTAGTTAAAATGTTAATTAGAAACACAAAGTTGAATATTTAAAATTAAGTTTAACACTACAAACAGTGCTGTACAGAATAAATTAAATATGTTAGTAATATGTTTTGAGACAGTCCATGTTAGCATTCAATCACATTTATTTAATTGAATCTAACAAGTAATAGAATTTAAATTTTGTTGTTTGTCGTCTAAAGGATTTCAGAGCTTTTTGTAATTTTTGAAATAGAAGTGTTTTTACTTCGTGTTTAAGGGTCTGCTGTAGTGGCGGCCATCTTGGATTTTTATCTCGTAAGAACAATGATGAATTTAAACCATTTATTTCGTTCTTGTTTATCATAAAATTGTTTGCAAGGTCTCATTTTAACCAAAGTCACAATACGCATACGTTTTGCTTTTCACATTTTTTAAATTCCGTTCATTTTTCACGTAATTGATACTATTTAAGTACCAAGTTTGAACTTTCTTCTTTACACAATACAAAATGTATAATTAAAAGTGAATCGCAAACCGGATTTGCAATTTTATAAAGAATATTCAGTTTTTTTCTCTGCGCTCAATTACAAAAGACGGATTTATGAAATGGTTTTAAATGAGGCAATGTCAAAGCGCTCAGCTGCCGGAAATTGTACTGTTTAGATAATTGGGTGCAGCGCTAGCGTCGCTGGGCGCCGGCGTTGCTTTCTCTTTTACTGGAGCACACCCTTAAGGACCTCAAGGGTCTGCTGTAGTGGAGGCCATCTTGGATTTGTATCCCAAAAGAGCAATGTTAAATTTCAAACCATTTATTTCGTTTATTTTTTATCGTAAAATTGTTTGCAAGGTCTTATTTTAAGCACAATACGCATCCGTTTTGAATTTTCGATTTTTTTTAAAACGCTTTTCTTTTGTTATGTAGTTGAAATTTTGTAAGTACAAAGTTTGAATTTTTTCCTAACACAATAAAAACATAATAATGAAAAGTAATTTTGCAAGCCGGATCCGAAATTTTATAAAGAATATTCAGTTCTTTTTCCAGCACTCAATTACAAAAGATGTACTTATAAAATGGTTTTAAACGAGGCAATGTCAAAGCGCTCAGCTACAAGAAATTGCACTGTTTAGATACGGTTATAGAGAGAAGCGCTTGCGTTTCCGGTTGCTTTCTCGTTTACTGGAGCAGACCCTTGAGGTAACGCGCCTTGGAAGATACCGTTTGATGAATAAAGTTTGTCCCTTTTAAGACTAGATTTTATAAACAACGTAGCCTATATTATTGGAAAGTGATATTTTAAATTAAATTATTTTAGATACAGCATGTCGGAAAACGTCAAATCTTTAACGTAACTTAAAGTAGCGTATTACCAAAGATTGTGAATTCTGTCAATGTTTAAATAAAAAAATGTGTGAACTAGTTAAACAAATATGAACAAAATACTTAGTGTAATGTTTTATATTAATAAATAGATTAGACCACAATGTACGATCTTGCTTTTGTTGTTTTCCTCAAGTTTATTTACGTGGTATGCATATAGAGTGTATTTATCTCTCTATTAGAAGCATTACGTGGGCATTGTTCGCATTTATATGATGTGGTTAGGATAAATTTATTCTCCTTATAACTTTCCTTCAAACCGCTTTTAATGTGTGTTGTTTCGTTTAATTATGTTTTACATAAATACCTTAATTCCTTGTACTGCTCGCAGTCCTATTGAATCAACGTTTTGAATCAATAAAACGCTCTCAACACTATAATAAAGCATTGTTTAGACAAACAAATAACTTTTAAAAATCGACAAATATGATTTTTGTAAATTTTATAAACCCACAATGCAGAGGAACTAAGTTCCAAACTACAAATTTGTCACACACGAAAAATGAAATTGATAACAGATGTGCAATATCAAATGTTAATTCTCATTGTTGCAATTTGTCGTCCTGAAAAATTAAACGTTTGATTTGCACTGTGAGGGATCAGTTTGTTGAGCCCATTTTTATTGACGACAATCTTAATGCCGAGGTATAGCAGGAAGTGCTACAAAATCAGATTTATCCAGCTATCCAAGCAGCAACCAACAACAGTAATCAAGTTTGGTTCCAGCAGGATGGATCACCACCACACTATTTCCGCAGGTCCGCGAGTATTTAAACAATACATTTCCCAATCGCTGGATAGGCAGAAGAAGAAGTATCGAGTGGCCACCAAGATCGCCAGATCTATTTCCACTGGACTACTTTGCGAGGGGTCACATTAAAAACCACGTACACAAAACAAAACCCCAGTGAATTAATGACCTTAGGGACAGAGTAGTATAACAAATTCAAAACATCCGCGTGAATCCATACAGAGTGCTGCTTCAAGTTTTTACGAGACAGGCTTGGACATTGTCAAACTGTCCTGGGGCAGCAGTTTGAACACCTGTTATAAACAACACAGGTTAGTAAGTTTAAGCCGTTTTATTGTTTAATATAATTGTAATTACTAGTGCTCTTGTCATACAAATTAATAATCTATATATATAAAAGCGAAATACCACTCACTCACTCACTGACTCACTCATCACCATTTCTCAAAAACTACCGAACGGATTGAAATTAAATTTGGTATGTAGCTTCCTCTAGGGCCATAGGTGCTTGCTAAGAAAGGGTTTGAAAAAATTTGAAATTTTAAGGGGGTTTTGGGAGGATCAAATTTATTAAATCACGATTTATTCAAAACTACCGAACGGATTGGAATGAAATTTGGTATGTAGCTTCCTCTAGGGCCATAAGTGTTCACTAAAAAAGGGTTTTAAAAAAATTGGAAATTTTAGGGGGGTTTGGGGGTAAAAATTACTAAATCACGATTTCATCAAAACTACCGAACGGATTGGAATAAAATTTAGTATGCAGTTTCCTCTAGGGCCATAGGTGCTCACTAAGAAAGGGTATGAAAAATTTCGAAATTTTAGGAGGGGTTTCTGGGTATCAAAGTTACTAAAATCATAATCTCAGATCTTTTATTATTATGACAATAGTGCTTTTATTATTTAAGTTCTATATATATAAAAGCCAAATACCACTCACTGACTGAACACTTAAAAAGAATACAATTACGTTAAAAAGACTGAAAATACCAACCACCACGGGCAACGCCGTACGGGTCAGCTAGTACATTATAAAAAAGAAGTTTATTTTATTAGCTGTTTTACAAATTCATTGTTTTCAATTAACAGTACATTTCCTAAGTATTAGAACCAGGTTCTGAAAATTTCAATGAGCTGCCATTTTGTACTGGGTTGTGATAGAACGCTCTAGTTTCCACTGTTCTTCTTCTTCTTTAATCAAGACCTTTAAAATGAGGTGCCACTTAATTGGTCTTTACTTTTAAAAATTTTGATCTGCCACCAAAACCCCCATTTTGGGGGAAATGGTCAAAGTTATAATGGTGACTAAAAAGATCACTTTTATTTCCTAGAAAGGTGTCCCGAGTATCATTTTTCTATGTTTATCCATACTTTAATTTAATCCACAAATTAACAGGGTGTATCCACACTTTAATTTCATCCACAATTTAACAGGGTGTATCCATACTTTAATTTAATCCACAATTTAACAGGTTGTATCTATAATTTAATTTAATCCACAATTTAACAGGGTGTATCCATACTTAAATTTAATCCACAATTTAACAGGGTGTATCCATACTTAAATTTAATCCACAATTTAACAGGGTGTATCCATACTTTTGATTCACGCTGAATTGACAGGTTTATATATACTTACTCTCTAATGTTAAAAAAAATATATAAATAAAAAAAACGTTTATGCTCTGCTGATAAACTTTGGTTTGCGAGTTTATTAACTCCGTCAAAGATTAGGTGGATTTGTATTGCGTTTGTTCAGTGTTTAGGGGACAATGGAATTGCAAAGAGCTAACAACGGATCCGATGGAAAATCTAATTTGCACTTAAATCGAACTCTCGCTTATTCCGAAGGAATGAAAGTGATTTTCTCGTCGAGTTTTCTTAACTTTCTCCAGTCGGAATGAGATCCTGGAACAAGTTCTGTGATTGGCAGTACGTGAGTTATAAATCACCGTGTAGTCGAGAAATATAAATCTCTTAAAACGGAATTTTGGTTCAATGCAACGCACAGTCTGGAATCCGGCATTTTATATTTGGTACTCATACATTATTAACATAAAACGTGCGCAGATTTTTATTAACAGTAAATAATTGTTCCTGAATATAAATTTTTATTTTGTAAGATTTAAGAAATTGTGTTAGGATTTTTCGTTTTAATTCTTGTACTTTTATGTAAATTTTTCTTTGTCTTTATAGTGTATTTTTGTTGTGTTTTAGCCTTAAGTTAAGTATGTCACGAAATAAAGTCTATTATATTCTATGCTTTTACGCACAACGATGGTTAAAAAAAAAAACAGAAACCTGTTGCTTGCACAGGGTGTAACTTTCAAAACAATCGGATTAATGATAATAGTTAACCTAAAGATAATAACAGCATACATAACCACAATGACTATTTTTGTGGTTTAACTCACCGCCAGCAATCCTTTTTGAAGTAATCCTTCTGTTTACATATGTATCACGATAACAGCTGTATTTAGATAATAGCTGACACAGTGCACTGGCTAATGTCAGGCAAGAGACAGGGGGAAAATGTTATTTGTATTAATTGTGCGCGCATACACGGGACAGTATTATTTATGTTGTATTGTGTTGAAAGTGTTTTAAGTGTGTTTTTAATTATTTTTATCACCAGACGATGGACGAATAATATGTCCGAAACACGTGTCGTGATACATATGTAAACAGAAGGATTACTTCAAAAAGGATTGCTGGCGGTGAGTTAAACCACAAAAATAGTCATTTAAGCATATCCGGTGCTCTAGATTACCTATTGTAATAACCATAATATTGCTGTGATTACTGTGTTGGTATAGGATGCCAGGTTGAACAAACCAATTATTACTCATATCTTAACTATTATCCTTCATCCGATTGTTTTGACAGTTACACCATCCGATAGGGAATCAAAAGGGCTACAAAAAGACATCTTGACATTTTTTGTTAAAATGTACGGTTTTTGAATAATTTAGGTTTGAAATTTTCAAACAGCCGCCATTTTGAAACGCATAATTGGATATAATCGTTTATTTGTCTTAAGATAGATAACTGTTAGGTTAAACTTCATGCCAAATTTAAACTCAATCGGTTAAACTGTTCTCTAGATATTAATTATTTTTTACAATAAACAAAATGGCGGATATATGGAAAACTAAGCGTTTTCGGGCCTATGTTTATACGAACTTTTTTTCCCCTTTTGTATGAGGAATCATATCCCAAAGTCCTGAAAGGTTTTTTTTACATACTGTAGAAATAGCAAAATGACGTATGTTACTAAGACTTAAAACAAAACATATGAAAATAACAATAATAATATCGTAATCTGCTCCATATACTCGTATAGTAACGATGCGGTTGAAAAAAAGATAGTATTTCTTTACAGTAATTTTAAATAACTTATTCACAGAACCCTTAAGTTGTACTATCAAAAATTATTTAATTCCAACAAAATTATAAGACCATTTTTTATAAAACTGACATGCTCGTTCCGCAGGTACATTTGTGGGTGAGATGATTTCAAGTAGACTTTATTGTAAGTAGAATGTCTTATTCAATTGATTTCTATGTGTGTTGATCATCGCGCACACTGATCATGCAAAGCACCGCCATGCACCGACCTGCATCAGTCAGCAGACCTCCGCCCACTTGTCAAGCACTAACCAGCACCAGCAGTTTATTTGCTAATCTGCGCGCGCTGCTCCTCACCAAATAGTATGTTTTTTGTGACTGAAAACACCCGGCCCTGTTTACTGACCGTCGTCTACTGAGCCGAACTTTGCCGAGTGTCGACGAAGGGACCCGAATGCCTTCTATCTGCTGGACGCTGCATGAAGAGGTAGCGCGCACTTGAGCGGCCCAGCACATTCCATGCACAACCTATTAAGTTCTCCTCCGACCTTCCACTTCCTGCATGCTGGTAGCTGATGTTGCAAAACACGATTTTTTAAATTATTTTTTGCTAGTGGAATCAGCTCAGAAAGTGCTCCGAACATTATGCAAATAAAAATTATTATTTTAGCTCATAATAACATTAAAATATTTAGTTTCTAGAGTAAATCTGGGTATTGTTGACAACTAACAAGAAATACATAATTTCCTTTTTTTTGTCAATATCTCCTTGAGCTATAGACAAAATAAAAAAAACCATTGTGTTTGCCATTAAAAAAGCAATCTTTTTTGTCTCTTGTGACTGTTTTGTAAAGTTAGCGATTTTTGAGATATTTGACATTAAAAATTATTAACGGCCGCCATTTTGACAATATTTAAAATAATGTTATAATTTTTCGTACTGTGATAAAAAGCTACGCAAAAAATAAGTGTACAAAGTTTGAGCTCAGTACCTTTTCTACTTCTAAAAATATTAAGTATTTTGTAAGAAACACATACAGACAGACAGACGAAAAACTAAACATCGTAGACCCATGTTTATATTGTAAAATATGTTTGTATGGATCCCAGGAACATATCCACAAAAGGGTTCCAGAGAATTCGGGGACTCTCTGTATATTTAAAAATAGTCTATTAATGGACAAGTGGGTGCTACTACATGGGAACAATCAGATTTTGGGTTTTGCAGGGCATGGCATGGCTTTAGCGTTAATGTATCAGCTTGGTACAAGGAAGGCAAACTGATCTCCGCAAAACACGACTCCTGAAAAGGGTTAAGGTTCAGAGTAGCAAAAATAAATTCAATTCCTTTCTAAAAAAATATTGAGGATCATCATAGTAAAAAGCTTGCCCGTTTGACAAGTTAATATTCCTTGTGAAGGCTTGCTTCATCCGCCTCTATCCGGGTTTGAGCTATCCTGGGGCTGAATTAGAGTCAGTAAGGTGTGGGAGCGAGGTGGTTTTGGTGGGTCGTCGCGAGGTGAACTGAACATAAAACTTTAATATTTGTTTAACTGTTTGCTGATTCTCTAGACACGAATATGGACCCAATTAAATACTATCGTGATACATTGTTTTGAATTAATTAATTACGGCTCGCATTAAAATGCCGAAGTATTGAAATCACGGGATAAGTTTTGTGTGTCTGTTTGTTAACACGATACGTGCACTCACAGACATCGTGGAAAACTTTTGGTGGTGAACAAATCTCCGTAGTTTTATTGCGGAGAGTTGAAAAGCTTTTGAGCATTCTAGCATGTACAAAAGCTTCGCACGCCAATCCCCGTATTTTGAGTATTTTCAATACACAATGCATTGCGTGCTCCGCACGCCAACCCCCGTGTAGGGAGAACTTTAATTACACAGAGCATTGCGTGCTTCGCACGCCAACCCCCGTATCGGGAGAATTTTAATTACACAGAGCATTGCGTGCTTCGCACGCCAATTTTAAGCCTACGTGCTATGGCCGCACATGTGCGACCGCTTTAAAATATTAGTGATTATTTTGTAGAAAGGTTAAAAAATTAAATAATTTCTACTCATTTAGACTATAAATGTAAAAAATAAAAGGTCAGCTCCAAGCATAGGAAATACGAAATTTGTGTAGCAGTGAACTTGTTAAGGGTGAGGTAAACATCCACTAGTTCGTTTGAAGGACGAGTGACATTAGAAAGCGGTGTGGGAAAATGTTGTTTTTCTCCACTTACGCCCTTCCCCACACCCCCAGCCAATTTCGCCAGGGCGAGGTCAAGTACCAGGATTCACAACGATATCTCTAAGTGAAGTTCAAGACAGAGGATCGGTAAGATTCACTTGCGTTGAGCTCGTCGTTTAAGATAAGATAACGAGATGACTTTCCAACTCAAGTTTCTCCCTATCCACGCTTAAAGTTGTCTGGTGGTGAATTCCACAAATTGGAAAGCGTGTCCAGAGTAAAAACTGTTTAAGTTTAAGACAGAGTGATGGTTTTAATTAAAGAAGTTTTCCGGTCGTTAATGTTGGTGCTATACAGGGTGTTTGAAAAGTCTGGGTACGGCTTAATATCTCAAAATGTACGAGTCTTATGAGATAGAAATAAAAGTAGTTATTCACAACCATAAAAAACTACTTTTTGGCGAGTTTGAAATTTTTATCCGCCATCTTCGAATGAACTTCATTTTTTTAAACGGGAATGTGGTCATGTGATACATCATTTCAATGTAGAATTTCAAGAGAAAACCAACTGTGAAATTTGCACATTCATATCTTTAACCGACTCAAAATGGCGGCCAAAAACAACAAAATATTTTTTTCCGATTTTGCCCCACTTTGCAGTAGCCTAATATTTAAAAAAATACTAATTATTATTCTTTTTGGATTCGGAATTATATAAGCTTTCAAACGATATGCCACACAACGATATTTGGGAGTATTTAAACAATTTTAGTTACAGCCATTTTGATTTTTCAAAATGTATTTCGAGTGGTTGAACTAAATACGGTTGTGTAGCATATCATTTGAAAGCTTATGTAATTCTGAATCAAAGAAGAAAAATAATTAATATTTTAATAACAAAATAGTACAGCAAACTGGGCCAAAATCGGAAAACTCGATTTCGATATTTTTGGCCGCCATTTTAAATTGGTTAAAGATATGGATGTGAAAATTTCACCGTTGGTTTTCTCTTAAAATTCTACATCGAAATGATGTATCATATGATCACCTTGCCATTTAAAAAAATGAAGTTCATTCCAAGATGGCGGATCCAAGATGGCGGACAACAATTTCAAACTTGCCAAAAAGTAGTTCTTTTATGGTTGTGAATAACTGCTTTTATTTCTATCTCATTAGACTCGTACATTTTGAGATATTAAGCCGTATCCAGACTTTTCAAACATCCTGTATAAAGCTTTGAAAGTCACATTTTCTATTAGATCAACATTCCGCGTAACTTTGTTTTTATGAATTTTGTATTTTATTTCTCCCTAACATCTCTGCTTGGTTTCCAAAAGGTCTAATACATGTTAGGCTACGATATAAATGCAATTAAGGAATTAACTGATGAGGATTGTTGTGAAATAATACTAACCATTAGATGATAACTATCAGCTGATCTACTTCACCAGGAACTATTGTTCTAATTTGGTTCCCAAATATCGATTTCCGTTAAGGGGATTCCCTACTGAAAATAGTGGTTTTCTATAATAGGCCTTTTTTTATTTATGAACCATTTTTTTAAATATTCATTAGAACCTAAAAAATTGTTTACACTTATAGGAATTGTAGGGCAAAATTTTTTTACATACCTTTTTGAGTTATCTTTTGTTTTTTTAGGCAAAAAATATGTTTGAACAAATCTTTTATAACTTTTTTACTACTCCACCAATTTGGCCGTTTGATATTATGTTTTAAAGTATATAAAAAGCACTAACCTTTTGGGTATATACATTCTTACCATTAAAAGTTTAGTAGTTATGACCTTACAAAAATAATATATATATAAAACAAATTGGATAAATTTTGTTTTTAATACTCTTGTATTTGTCTAAAACAAATTGGTTAATTTTTTTTCATACTCTTGTATTTGTCCTAGAGGAATAAAAATACCCAGAAAGTTGCATTACAAGCTACTGAAGATGTTGTAAAAATTTCATCACTATAGCTTTAGCAGTTAATAAGTTATAAGAACTTTTGTGTAAAAAATATCAAAATTGAAAAGTTGCGGGAAATCGTGTTTAAAGATTCCATTTTAGTTATTTTAGCAGCCATTTCCCATATAACTTGCGCAGCCAATATTTGTAGTCAAGATATGTTTTACTTACATATTGGAGGCATTGAAAGCCTAATAATAAACATTGTTGTCCTTCTTTGCAATTACTTTAAAAAAATATAAATTCTTATTAGTCCAAATAGCAAACATATAGAAGTTCAAACTCGACCAAAAGTAGCTGAGCGCATTGCTTTGAGTACATTTTTCACACTGATACAAAGAACTTTTGTGGCATATGTTACGTTTTTCTTAAACCTTATAAACTACAGAATCAGGAAAAAACTATTTTTTAATTTTTTTTGAAAATGGTCATTTTTCAGTTGGGAATCTCTTTTAAAAACGAAAGAAATATTATAATTTACAAACATTTACCACATCCTTAAAGTATGACTTCAGCAACCTACTATTTACATAAAAGGTCAAAAATCTTTGGAATCATTGCATACAACACGAAACAACCTAGCCTGTGATTGCAGCTCATTTAATAATGTTGTTATGAAAGGATCTAACTTTATTAAGAAAAAAAA
>JAGFPH010004135.1:90680-105859 GCA_018207615.1 Philaenus spumarius
ATACAAAATCCAATCAGTGTCTGTCTTTAAAGGTCAATAGTAACGGAAACGCGTTGCATTTTGTTAATCGAGCGAAATTCTTGGGTTTAGACATATAGATCAGAAGTTGAACTGGAAAATACATGTCAATAGTGTTCGTTCTAAGTTGAGGAGTGCTTGTTTTAAGGCTATACATTATGCTCATGCTTATTCACACATGAGGTACAATGTGGTATTGTGGGGGAACTGTTCAGCTAAATCGGTACTTCGCATAATGCGGCTTCAAAAGTGGATGGTGCGGACAATGCTTCACCGAAGAAGAATGTTCTCCTGCAAGAAGGCTTTTGCCGAGCTGCAGATTTTGACTTTCCCATCCATATATATTTATGAAGTGCGTAAATACGTAAGAGAAAATGGGCAATCTTTTATTACTCATGATAGGGTACATCAAATATCTCAAAAACCCTTATCATTTGAGTTACAGGCTAAATAAGAAAATCATTGTGTTTGTCATAAAAAAAATAAAATTTTTTGTCTCTTGTGATTTTTTTGTAAAGTTAGGGGTTTTTGAGATATTTTACATTAAAAATTATAAACGGCCGCCATTTTGAACATATTTAAAATAATGTTCTAATTTTTCGTACAGTGATAAGAGGTTACGAAACAAACAGGTGTACAAAGTTTGAGCTCAATATCCTTTCTACTTTCAAAAATATTAAGTATTTTGTAAAAACCGCATACAGACAGACAGACGAAAAAATAAGCCCCGTAGACCCATGTTTATATTGTGAAATATGTTTGTGTCGATCCCAGGAACATATCCACAAAAGGGGTCCAGATAGTTCGGGGACACCTTGTATTTATTATTATTACTACTATTGAACATGTCGTTGTTATTGTGTTTTAATATTGAATGTTGTTGTTATGGAATTTAATATTTGTGTCATTGTTGTTAGATTTTGTATAAATGTGTATTTTACTAACGACGTGTCTATGCAATATTGTATTGTGAAACGACTGAAATGAATTGAATTCAGTATTGATTACAGACAATTCCGAACGCTATGTAGCACTAAGCCATAAACTGCACTTATACAACTTGCTAAACGATTCCGGCCTGAATTTCCATCAAAACAACAAAATTGACAGCTGATAACGTGGGCGGGGGCTTTTCTCGATGAAAGTTGCTCTTGAAATATGTATTGACATATTTAGACATTAATCAATAATATCGTCTTTATAAGTAAATAAATATATTTGAATACATCTTCTACTTATATAAAGCTAGACGGTAACACTGATTCACTGACATTAATTATTCGGCACTTCCCGTAATCGGAACCCCCTCAACCTTATACTTATATTAAAGCTCTCGACGAGAAACTCTTGAGAAAATTGCCAGAATTTAACATATTTTAATTTTGGAAGCACCTTTTGGACGGGAACGATTTTTTCAATTTTTAGAATATCTTCATTTTACCACTTTGAGCGCATTTAGCAAGAAAGCGATAAGAGATAGCAAAAAATGTTAAATACAAAAGTTGTAGAAAATTAAATTTCAAACGATTTCCATCAGATTTGAGATCCAATCATCCATTTAGCCGCTATTCACCCGAAAAGGAGCTCCGGCACGCAATCCTTCAAATTTCCCATGTTAATCTTATGGAGCTAATGTTTAATGAGTTTGACTCAGCTGCCAAATAAAACAGCTTTTCCGTCAGATTCAAGATCAAATCATCCATTGAGCCACTATTCATCCGAGAAGGGAGGCTCCGCCCAACGTCCTTAAAGCTAGACGATTTCACTCATTCACTGACATTAATTATTAGGCACTTCCCGTAATCGGAACCACATCAACCTTATACTTGAATTAAAGCTCTCGACTAGAAACTCTTGAGAAAATTGCCAGAAATTAGCATTTTTTAATTTTGGAAAAGCACCTTTTGGACGGGAACGATTTTTTCTATTTTTTGATTTCTTAATTTTCCCATTTTGAGAGCATTTAGCAAGAAAGCGATAAGAGGTAGTAAAAAATGTTAAATACAAAAGTTGTAGAAAATTTAATTTCAAACTAATCATTTTCCATCAAATTTAAGATCCAATCATCCGTTCAGCCTCTATTCACCCGAGAAGGAGCTCCGGCACACAATCCTTCAAATTTCCCATGTTAATCTTATGGAGATAATGTTTAATGAGTTTGAGTCAGCTGCCAAATAAAACAGCTGATTTATGCTCGGTCACCTATGTACAAACGAGCCAAAGATTAACGAGATTCTTTAGCGAATTTTCCAACTGCGAGCGAAGCGAAGCAGCCATCTGAGGCCGAAGGCCGAGGCGGGGTTGGGACGCAAAGCGTCCAGGGGCAGAGCCCCTAGTTATGACATATTTATACAGAATTCACCACGTAATTCTGTAATCTTATAAGTAGTTGTTTTAATGTAAAATATATTGTCTACGTAATAAAATAAAATTTGTTCAGAGTAAACGTTACTTACAACTCAACATCGTTTCAAAAAATTTTAGGTCAAAGATGATGGCTTGGCACTAAACATGGTTTTGCGCCATTATTTTAAACTCCAAGACCTGGCACTTAGCCCACTCTTCTTATATATAAAGATGATGAAGAAAACCCTGAAAGCAAAACCATTTGCAAAATATCTGCAGAATACGAAATTTCTTTGATTTAGTTGGCAGTGGTTTCTAACGTTTGTTATGTTTAGAACTCGCTTCAGGGAAAATGTGAAAGCCTGGGGAATATGTTTATTAAATTTAAGATCCATTTGTGGCTCAGCATCACTTAAACCTCGATGTTATTGGTTTACTTCCCAGCATAAGTTCTGGCTACAGTCCAAACTGTGAAACAAAACAATATACACATCAGGCAAATTGATTATGTTCTCAGAAATACTATATAGCTTGTTATCTAAATTATCTATGAAATGGTTTTAATACAAATTTAAATTTAATTTACAAATAACGATTAATTTGCTAACTACGAGCAATGTTATTGCTAACTGTAGCTCTGCTTGTACAATCACAGATGATTTATAGGAAAAGTTTAAATTTGTTAAAACGAGTAGTTCAAATTTGATTGTGATTAGCAAAGTGTTACACCCTCATACCTAATTTGCTCATTTAGGGGCTTTTTATTTTAATGTTAATTTAAACATCTGCAGTGAACACATAATGGTAAATACTTATTTCTTCTCAGACAAACATGTCTAGAAAATATAATAATCTATCTTATATATAAAAGCGAAATACCACTCACTCACTCACTCACTCACTGACTCACTCATCACGATTTCTCATAAACTACCGATCGGATTGGAATTAAATTTGGTATGTAGCTTCCCCTAGGGCCATAGGTGCTCACTAAGAAAGGGTTTGAAAAAATTCGAAATTTTAGGGCGGGGTTTGAGGGATAAAATTTATTAAAAAACGATTTCTTCAAAACTACCGAACGGATTGGAATGGAATTTGGTATGTAACTTCTTCTAGAGCCATAAGTGTTCACTAAAAAAGTGTTTTAAAAATTTGAAATTTTAGGGCGGTTTGGGGGGTAAAAATTACTAAATCATGATTTCTCCAAAATTACCGAACAGATTGGAATGAAATTTGGTATGTAGCTTCCTCTAGGGCCATAGGCGCTTGCTAAGAAAGATTTTCAAAAAATTCGAAATTTTAGGGTGTGTTTCGGGGGATCAAAGTTATTAAATCACGATTTCTTCAAAACTAACGAACGGATTGGAATGAAATTTGGTATGTAGCTTCCTCTAGGGCCATAGGTGCTCACAAAGAAAGGGTATGAAAAATTTCGAAATTTTAGGAGATGTTTGGCGGATTAAAGTTACTAAAATCACAATTTTAGATCTTTTATTATCATGACAATAGTGCTTTTGTTATTTAAGATCTATATATATATAAGAGCCAAATACCACTCACTGACTGAACAGTTAAAAAGAATACAATTACGTTAAACAGACTGAAAATACCAACCACCACGGTCAACGCCGTACGGGACAGCTAGTATATAAAAGGCAAAGCCCTCACTCACTCACTCATCATCAGTAATTCTCCCACTTTCCATGAAACTAGAGAGATGCAATTTGGCATGTGTATACTTTGTGATGTAAGTAGGAAAACTAAAGAAATTTTCTTTGATATTCAAATTTTTAGATATCGTTTTGGAGGTTTAGGGGTAGTTTTGGGTTGTTATTCCCATTGTAATGGCTTTATATTTTTTTGCTAAAGCGGGAAAACGAAAGATCGGGCCTTAAATTTGATAGAAAATCGTTAGTGTGGAATTCAATTATCTACAACTTTTGTATTTAAAATTAATTTCTTTCTCAAACGGTTACCAGGCAAAACAGTTTTAAAAAAAGTACTAATTTAAGAGTTGCCATTCCCAAAAATCGTTTTGTATTGGGTTCTATATTTATATAAAAGGCATTATAAATCAACCATAACTTGCAGGAGTCTATGGTCCTAGGTGCAGTATATCTAGGGCTTTGGGAGCCTTACCATCAATCTTTCAAGCGGAGGTCGTTGCGATAGATCTCTGCGCCCATGAAATCCTAAAAAGAAGGATTAAGGGAGTTAGGGTTGACATCCTATCTGATAGCCAAGCAGCCTTGAATCAGTCACCTTTGAATCAAGGCTAGTTTGGGACTGTTTTAAAGCAGTGAATGACATGGATAGACTCAATGAAGTTACTCTTAAATGGGTGCCTGGTCATGTAGGTATTAAGGGCAATGAGGCAGCAGATAGAATTGCTAGAATAGGAGCTAAAAAGCCCTTCAGAACCTTTCTGTGGGAGGCCTAAAAGCCATCTGAGAAATGTTGTTGAAGTCTGGACGGAGAAGACCTGGTCCACACATTGGAACAATGCTCCTGGGCTTAGGCAGGCAAAAATGTTTATCTGTCTCTCTAAGTCAAAAGCACAGACGCTTTTATTTTTGGGTAGGAACAACCTTAGACGGATTGTGGGAATTCTCACTGGTCATTGCCCGGCCAAATACCACCTCAAAAAAATGGGGCTGGTCTCGGAAGACTCATGTCGATTCTGCTCCCTCGGAACTGAATCGGCTCAACACCTGCTGTGCGAGTGCGAGGCTCTCGCGCGGAGAAGATTTACGGCTCTTGGAAATGCTTTTGTTAGCCTGGAAGAGGTCCGTGGTGTTGATCCCGGGACCCTTATTGGTTTCGTAAGAGACCTGAAAGGGATCTGGGATGATCACTAGAAGGAGATGTATACCACAATAGATCTTATGGGTCGCAGTGGTGAGGAGGCTTATCACTCCTCTATCCCCAAAAAAAAAATCAACCATAACATTTTTGTTTTTAGAAAGTTTCACTGGGGGTTGGCGTGCAAAGAACGCAGGATTCTCCCCTAGCATAATAATACAATTTAATGACTATAAATATCTATATATATAAAAATCTCATGTCACAGTGTTTGTTACCGAAGTCCTCCGAAACGGCTTCACCGATTTTTATGAAATTGTTTGTGTATATTTGGTAGGTCTGAGAATAGGTAATGGGCTATTTTTTATACCCCTAGGTGATAAGGGTGGCCTTGAAACAATCACTAAAACAATAAATATTTTATACCATACCACCTAAGAACGTGAAATTTGGTACACTTATTGCTCATAGGCTCCATAGGCGCACTAAGAAAGGGTTTCAAAATATTTGGCCTTTAAAGGTTGAAACAAAATATTATTAAAATTTTAGTATTTGATATAATAAAACTGAATTACTTAGTTTTATGATGTTTATATGCAAGGTGCATATGGCTTATCCAAGTCAAACTTGCGGAATTTATATAGTTTTAAATTGTTTAAGGTAATAAAACAATGTTGTACCTAAATGTCTAAAAATAAATCGCCAATTGCATTCGTAAAATAATACCTTATTCTAATTATCTATATATATAAAAGCGAAATACCACTGACTCACTCATCACGATTTCTCCAAAACTACCGAACGGATTGAAATGAAATTTGGTATGTAGCTTCCTCTAGGGCCATAGGTGCTCACTAAGAAAGGGTATGAAAAATTTCGAAATTTTAGGAGAGGTTTGGGGGGATCAAAGTTACTAAAATCATAATTTCAGATCTTTTATTATTATGACAATAGTGCTTTTATTATTTAAGATCTATATATATATAAAAGCTAAATACCATTCACTGACTGAACACTTAAAAAGAACAATTACGTTAAAAAGACTGAAAATACCAACCACCACGGGCAACGCCGTACGGGTTAGCTAGTAATATTATAATATCGTAAATTATATTCCGGGTGTATATTAAATTTTATTTTCATATTGTCCTATAATTTATTCTTGTACAATTCAATATAAGAAAAACGTTTTCACAGTCGAAGTTTTTCATATAGTCAGAGATAAAATACGATCTCAAGGAAATGAAGGGTTGTGGCCGCTGACATAATTTATAGTCGAAGTTCCGTGCGACGACAGTTTTCAAACTATTTGCAGAGTTCTCTTGTCGCGGTGAACACTTCACGGGCATGGTGTGTTTTGATTTACGTTGGTTTAATAACATTACAAAATGTTCAAGAATGTCTCAGCAGTGTTGCGAAATATCGGAAAAATTTCGTGAGTGCGATACGAGCCTATTAGAACTCCTAGGTAGCTGTATTCAAAATAACGTTCTTAAATACTACTTAAGGGTCTGCTCCAGTAAAAAAGAACGCAACCGGAGTGCCGGACTCTAGAGCTTCATCCTATCTAAACAATGCAATTTCGTGCAGCTGAGCGCTTTGACATTGCCTCATATAAAACCATTTTATAAATCCATCTTTTTTTGTAATTGAGTACTAAAAAATAAAATAATATTATTTATAAAATTGAGGATCTGGATTGCGATTCACTTTTAATTACACATTTTTTATTGTGTAGTGAATAATTACATTACGATTTGAAGAAAAGACGTGATTAACTTCTTCCTGACGGGGGTCCTACGTTTTATGTTAGGCCTAGACTGACGAACCGACATTTATTTTTAGTTCAGACATTTTCGTCAAGCACTGAAATACATTCAATAAACATACAATGTTCGTTCATCAGCCTAGGCCTGAACTAAAATTGTTGTGTGTATACTGTATTTTAATTTATTTTACCTGCCTTATCGGCAATACAATAATTTTGGGTTAGGCCTAGAAGGTAATTTTAAGTCTAGGCCAAACCTAAAATTATTGTATGCATGTTGCCGTTAAGGCAGGCAAAACAAAATATAATATGTACACACAATAATTTTAGGTTAGGCCTAGACTAATAAACGAACATTCGGACCAAAATCATGCAATGTAAACAGTAATACGTGTATCAAAATATAAAATAATATTAACTCAATTTTCTAAGTTTCGTATTACACATACTTTCGATTTCTTGAATCTACATTACAAAATTGCAATAGTCAGATAATTTAACTCACTTTCAATTGTTAGTACCAGCGCTTGACGATAATATCCGAACTACGCCGGACGGAACCGAACGTCTCCTAACTTGAATTGATGAACCAAAAGACATGTTTCGTGAATGTATTTGCATTCATTACCATAGCAAACAATTCGATAACGGGTTTTCGTTACGCGTTACATTTTCTATTTGTCAACTCGTAGCGCAAGCCGCGTAAAGGAACTTCACAAAAAAAGTTCTAACTTGGTACTTAAAAAAGTGAATGACGTAACAAATGAACGGTATTTAAAACAATTTGAAACTCAAAACGGGTGCGTATTGTGACTGTGTTTGAAATGAGATCTTGTAAAAAATTTTATGATAAAAAATAAACGAAATAAATGGTTTTAAATTTAACATTGCTCTTATGGAATAAGAATACAAGATGGCCGCCACTACAGCAGAAAATTAAGTACTGCTAACCGGTTTGTCATCGACGTGTTTCAACAGCTTATACATTAATTATAGCAAAACATTTAAAATAAACGTTACCAGATAACTGCCACATACTTTCTCCCAGTTGAAACTTTATACCTTCCCAAGAGTAGCATAGGAGGTGGTTATTTTGAATTGCAAAAGTAGGACATACCATGAAAAATATTATATGCATGTAACACACATACATATTATATTATAATATTATTATTATTATCAATACTATTCGATCGATTTATAACAAATTTGCACCAAACATGTCAATTAGGCCTGCGTGCACGGAAAAAGGTTTTGACAAATTTTGAATAACAACCCCCTTTTTGGCCAAAAACTAAAAAAATCAGTTACTATTATTATTACATGAACGAGAATTTTTAGAAAGATGCGGTTTTGTGCATATGGTAGGGTACATTAAGGGTTACAAATAAGCTAAATTTTATCAAAATCGTTAGAGCCGTTTTTGAGAAATTTTGATTTTTCTCGTTTTTTGGCCATTTTTGGGGGGTAAAATCCCTTAAAAATCAAAGATATGAAAATTTTTTTAAAAATGCCTGGAGATATTCCAGAACTACACCTACATACCAAATTTCATCAAAATCGGATCGTTGGTATGGTCTCCAGCTCTGTAGGCCTACACATCCTAACAGACAAACGGACAGACATCACCAAAAAACCACTTTTTTGGGTTCAGGGAGCACCAAAACAGATAATTCCACTAAAAATTCAAATTGGAAAATTTGGACGAAAACAATACTTTCTCCGTATACTACGTATAGAGGGGGAGAAAGTAAAAGGTAAACATGTGTAAAACAAAATAGTTTTACCAGACCATTATTAATATTATGAATAATTATTTTTAAAACACTGAAACTAGAGACTTAAAAAGCACGGTATAGTTCTGAATGATGCTTTGTGGTTTTATTTGTAATCTTTGAAAATAAACATGTCCGACTAAGTTAAGGACGAGTTAGTTCTAGAGGGTTCTAGAGGGAGGATATACCATTCTTTAAAAAAATATATATGGAAATGGTTTAGTACTTCAAGAACAGCTTCGAAAATTATAGATGGAAAATGATTGACCTCTAATTTAAGCAATTATATACACGGGAAACATATACAGGGTGTTTCATCAATAGAATTGTAGCAAGCTTAGGTATTACAAGTCCCTCGCGGTCTTGTGGATTTTAATTTTCTTTAAACCTTTAAAAAACTTTTAACACGGCCGTAATTGATATCGAAGATCTGTTTCTTATTTATTCGCAATAAAGTTCAAACTACGATTTGATACACAATATCTCCCATATACTTGCATAATAAACTTAGTAATTTTCTCTCTTGAAATTAGGGACATAGTAAATAGCTTAGTAAGGTAATCCAAGTATGCAGTCTCAACCATTCACTACAAAACAACAACACTTGAACTAAACACTAAAGCCAATTCCTGGCGGGGCGACTAAAATCGCGCGAGCGACGCGACAGTAACCGCTCTTGTCGGTAACGGAAACGGACTGCAGGTGTATTCTTTCAGTCTAAGTAAAAACCGGAGTTTTTGTTGCTGGACCGCTCGACGCTGACTTACGCGTACTTTAAAAGAAAATTTATAAATTTGGATACAAGAGCTCCAACCAATGAGAAATACTTGAAAAGAGGCACAAGTTTGGTGAGTTTCACCACTTACTTATATAGAAAACTGCGAGGTTATCCTGAAACGTAAAGGTAGTTATGCACATTTTTTAGCGAATTTCCATTGGAAAAATGAGCTGTTGCAGTGGCCCTTATGGTAAGATCCCACGGGGAGTAGCAAATGGCCGAAGATCATGGTCCCCAGAATACTTTTTGGGGTGACTATAAAAATTATATATATATATGTACTAGCTGACCCGTACGGCGTTGCCCGTGGTGGTTGGTATTTTCAGTCTTTTTAACGTAATTGTATTTTTTTTTAAGTGTTCAGTCAGTGAGTGGTATTTGGCTTTATGTATATAGATATATATAGATCTTAAATAATAATAGCACTATTGTCATAATAGTAACAGATCTGAAATTATGATTTTAGTTACTTTAATCCCCCCAAACCCCTCCTAAAATTTCGAAATTTTTCATACCTTTTCTTAGTGAGCACCTATGGCCCTAGAGGACGCTACAAACCAAATTTCATTCCAATCTAATAAATGATAAATGATAAATGTATTTATTTCCTCAATCTGCTACAAATTAATAACAATCATTCTTTTTTTTATACATAATTAAACAAAAGTCACCAAAATACAAAAATAACTAAACACATGTCCAAGTTCAAACACTGTAATAAACTTGCCAAGACTGATATCAACGTAACACTAAATACATAAAAACTAAATAAATATATTATAAGATTTACACATACAAAAATAGGAGTATTATACATACAAAAATAGGATAAAAAACAAAAGAAATATGGTCTTACTTATATTGATCAGTCAAACAAAACTAAAGAACAAAAGAATGTTGGTGTATACAAGATTATCAGAACTATAAACTACAAACTACTTAGAATTTTAAACTATATATGTTTTATACCATCAGAATGAGAAAATTTAGGGCCTTCAAGGCATTTTGCCCATTTGAAGGTTCCCATTTCTTAATATTGTTGTTTTTTAAGAAGCGTTCAGATAGTGAAAGTAAATTACTACTATTTTGAATTATTTTTTCGGCCACTTTAATAATCTTTTAAATCATATTATAATTTATTGAATTCAAACTATTAATTGTTAACTAAAATTTGGTGCTTCCAATGTAAACATTATTCCAAAGAACAATATATCCATAATTAAAAAAAGAAAATAAACTAAACATAATAAATAACAATTGGTAACTCATGAAAGTACAAGTATTGATGGAAAAAATACACAACAAAAGAAAAGCATGTAAAAAAGTTAAATAAATACAAACAAAAAATAAATAAAAAAACACATCTGTACTACTTTTGAATGTCAATTAAAGAATCAAGGTTCTCCAATGTAAACAGCCATTTTTTTAGCCTCTTCAAAAATAAGCTAATGCCATGTAATTGCTTGATTTCATTAGGTAATCTATTGAACATTCTAGGCGCCATAAAATTTATGGTTTTAGTATAAAAAGTGTTATTAGGTTTTGGTACTTGGAAATGATTCCTTGTTCTTAATTTTTGATTATACTCTATTGAATTTTGAGGTAAATTACCACTTTTGCAATAAAAAATTTTTAAAACTTTGTACACAAAAATATATTTAATTGGCAAAAATTTTAAATGTAGAAAAAGAGGACGCGAATGAACAAATTTACTTTTCCCTAAAATTAATCTGATTACATGTTTCTGTTGATAATATATTGTGTTTAAGTAGGTGTCATAAGTACTGCCCCAAAAAATTATTCCATGTTCAATTCTGCTCTGTATCAAGGAAAAATACAACATACGCAAGATTCTTTCGTTACATAAACTTCTAAGGAAATAAAAGTACCGTATAACATTGTTAATTTTATTTTTCATACTAATTGTGTGGATTTTCCAATTAAGCTCACTATCAACATGCATTCCTAGATACTTTATATTTGTGGTTCTGTACACAATAGCACACTTATTTGTCAAACATATGGTTTGAGCTCCAAGACACTCAGAACATCTATAGTAAATTTGTTTATCAAAGTGAACATCCTTCCTGAGACTAAAATTGATATATTTAGTTTTCTCTGCATTTAATAGCATATGATTGGTGGAAAACCACCACTGTATTGCTTCTAAATCATTTTCGATGTTTGATTGTATATCATTCCAATTTGAGTGTGAGTAACAAAGAGCGGTGTCGTCAGCAAAAGAAGTTATATTTCCATGTAGCCTCCCATTACATAAATCATTTATATAAATGATGAATAATATTGCACCCAACACCGACCCTTGGGGTACACCTTGTTTTATTGTGCCTGTGTCACTTAATACAAAATTTATTTTGACACATTGTGTCCTTTCTTTCAAATAACTTTCAAACCATTTATATGCTACACCACGTATTCCACATTGATATAATTTGTCTAATAAAATGTTGTGATCAACTGTGTCAAAGGCTTTTCTTATGTCTAAGAAAAGACCGCTCACACACTTGCCTTCATTCAAGCCATTATTAACATCTGTCATAAAATTCAAAAGAGCATTCTCTGTATTCATTCCCGATCTAAAACCAAATTGTTTGTTACTAAAAAAATTTGTTTTATCTAAAAACTTAAGTAATTTTTGTTTCATCAGTTTTTCAAAAATTTTTAAAAAACATGAAAGCAAGGATATTGGACGGTAATTATTACTTTTCAATCTAGAACCACTTTTAAATATTGGTATTATTACTGCACTTTGTAACTGCTTTGGAAATACTCCACTACTAAAACTTAAATTTATTATAAATAACAAAACATCAATGATTTTTACAGAAATTTGTTTAACAACGAAAGAACTGATTCCATCCAAACCTGATGAAGTGTTGTTTTTTAATGATTTTATTATATTTATCAGTTCATGAGGGAGAACCGGTTCGATAAAAATTGATTTTACTTCATATTTTTTTGGAAAATAAGATTTATAGACAATTGAAGATAAATCTATGGGCTGAATAGTATGTAAATCCAGATTTCTTACTATATCCAAAAAGTAGTTATTAAAATAATTTGCTACAGGTAAAGGGTCAACAACAGGCATGCCATTAATTTCTAATGTAATTGATTGATTAACTTGCGTGCTTTGGCCAGTTACTTCATTTAATATTCTCCAAGTAGCTTTAGAATTACCATTGCAACTCTCAAATTTTCTTTTATAAAATTCATCTGTTCGGTAATTTTGGAGAAATCGTGATTTAGTCATTTTTACCCTCCAAACCCCCTAAAATTTCGAATTTTTTGAAACCCTTTCTTAGTTTGCACCTATGGCCCTAGAGGAAGCTACATACCAAATTTCATTTCAATCCGTCCGGTTGTATTGAAGGTACTCTCAATACGGGGGTTGCCATGCGAAGCTCGCAATGTTTCTTGTGTTGAAGATACTCCCAATATTCGGAATGGCGTGCGAAGCTCGCAATGCATTGTGTATTGAAGATACTCTCAATACGGGGGTTGGCGTGCAAAGCTCGCAATGTTTCTTGTGTTGAAGACACTCCCAATATTCGGAATGGCGTGCGAAGCTCGCAATGCATTGTGTATTGAAGATACTCCTAATACGGGGGTTGCCGTGCGAAGCACGCAATGCATTGTGTAATGAAGACACTCTCAATACGGGGGGTTGCCGTGCGAAGCACGCAATGCTTTGTGTATTGAAGATACTCCCAATACAGGGGTTGGCGTGCGAAGCTCGCAATGCATTGTGTATTGAAGATACTCTCAATACGGGGGTTGGCGTGCGAAGCACGCAATGCTTTGTGTATTGAAGATACCACCAATATGCGGAATGACGTGCGGACCATTTTGCAGCTATTCAGCACCGTCGTGAATAGACCTATTTCCCAAATTGTTGGTTGAAACCCTAAAACATAAGCCTATAAACTTAATTTTGAAAAATTACTCATCTCACGTCAGCGGTTCAGCTGAGTGGTCGAATTATTTAATCATTTAATGGTTTTTAAGGGAATTTAAATATCTTAAGCAGTGAAAACATAATTGTAAATACTTATTTCTTCTTACACAAGCATGTCTGGAAAATATAATAATACACATTTTTTAAATATATTTAGAAACTTTCTTCTTTAATTAAAACATCAAATTAAGATTTGAAAACTCACAGATGCCTAGATATAGGCCTATAACGTTTGGAAATTTGCTCAACTTGCGTCAGCGGTTCAGCTGAGTGGTCGAATTATTTGTAATTATATCATAGCCTACTAAAGAATACCGTTGAGGGACGGACTTGTGTACATCGAGACCTTGAACGCTCCAATCGCCGTAGTGCGACGTTGTCACGTTCTTCCCACGCTTCTAACTAACTGCGGCTGACTCAACGCATTTATAATTCTTTAAACTGTGCGATCAAGCCTCGAGCGGTAAATACCAGGAGTGTTCGAGGCTAGTAGATATGGCAACGCTGCGCGCCCATCCTATTGGCCGCCTCGCAACGGTATTCTTTAGTGGGCTTTGATATGTTGATAAGAAAATTGCATGTATTACTTGGTAAATTCACTGCCTCCGATACTGAAGTTCACAATCGTTCGTTCATCAGCCGATTGTGGACACAGGCTACTTTGAAGATACAAAAATAAGGACGAAATATAAATAGATATGACTAGATCAAACCTGTTAAAGCAGGCGACGTTTCAAACCAAATATTTTTTCTAAGAAACCAATCGCTTTATCGATTCAGTGTTTGCTCATTAGTTCTGCATTAAAAGTATTATAGATGTTCTCTTATACAGTCAAGTTCATTTTCTCTAATAATGACATTAGCGTCTACTTCATTGGTTTAACAAAACAAACATTTTTCATTATTGTTCATTTCCGGAAATTTAATTTCATCCTAACAACGGAGATTACTTCGGCATTTATTTCTTTAATATGAAACTTGATTACTTCAATGATGGAAATTTATTAATAGATTATCCGGATTAATATATGTTTGAACTAGATCCGCTCCAGTTTCATATTCCAGGAATCAAAATAATCCAACTGCATTCTTGGAAGTCGACTAATCGTTTCAATATCCTACGCCAGGAACTATACTGCACGCGCTATAACTTTGCACTTGGGATTTTTGGAGTTTACTGTGAAAATGGTATCGGCAACGTCGCACTGTTGAGACGAGCGGATGAGTCTTATCGCGCTGACTCACAGGTGCACATCCTGAGAAGGCTCTTTCGAAATTGCAAATTATTATTTTTTTCTTCTGATACATTTTTCAATATTTCTTTATCATAACATGTTTGGTCATACTTTGCTGATAATAAATATCTAAAATGTATTAAAATTGGACAATTATAAGTATTGTGCCTAGATGTACAGGGTGATTCAGTAAAGCGTAGCGGGCTATGCAGATTCAGATTCTACATGCAAAAATAAGTCGAAAATGTAGTATAACATTTTTTCGATTTCGGCTTAGTTTAGCCGTAATTCGCCATTTTGTTTTTTTTACAAAAGTTCACTGTGACTCTGAAAATAGATAAGATATAAAGTTCAAATTTAGAATAAGCATTTTATATGTTACAATTAAAAAGTATACCAAACACAAAGAATTTATTTTTATAATTTTCAAAATAGCGGCCGTTACAAATTTTTAACGTGGAATATCTTAAAAACCGTT
>JAGFPH010004135.1:108495-121777 GCA_018207615.1 Philaenus spumarius
TGATGAGTCAGTTAGTGGTATTTGGATTATATATATATACTAGCTGGTTCGATCCGGCTTTGCACTGAAAGACAAATGAAAGTTAAATGTATATTAACAAAAAATATATATCAATCAATATATTATATTATGCATTTCTTATGGGGATTTTTAGTAACTTTGACCCCCAAACCCTCCTAAAATTTCGAATTTTTGTAAACCTTCCTTAGCGAGCACCTAGGGCCCTAGAGGAAGCTACATACAACATTTCATTAAAATCCGTTTGGTGGTTTTTGGGATTTCATGATGAGTCAGTGAGTGGTATTTGGATTACACACATATATATATATATATTTAAAAAATACCACTTCAGAAATTCTAACTCATAAACTGACATTAAAATTGCATTCTTTATATAACAAAATAATGGACATAGATAGTAGAAAAGCATTTAATGAAACTCACAAATGTTGTTAATTTGTTGTTAACAAATCTTGTACGCACGGTGCATGGAACTATTCTGGTTTTATAACGTTTAGTCAGCGATCGCATAATTAAATAGACTGGTCATGCCATAAGCCAGTACATTGTGGGAATTGAAGCCAGGTCGGCCATGTTGTGTGAGGATAGGAACGTCGAGCGGGTCTAGATAGGAATGAAATTTCCAGTGGGCCCTATTCATTTACACCGTGGTTTCAATTGCTAAAAAATGCTCGAAAATCTTTGAAATTTGACAAACTTACAGTTTAATAGTGTGGGACGCTAATGGTGTGTTCATAATTTGAAAATAAAAATGGTTTCGCACTTTAAAAATCGAATAAAGTCCAAACTGTTTTATACTTTTACTTTCTGACTATACTATAGTATAGAGAAAGTATAGTGATCGCTAAAAAAAATCGTTGTTGAGATTTGTGTGGAAATATCCGTTTTGGGACCCCCTGAGTCCAAAAAAGTAGTTTTTACAAAATGTCTGTCTGTATGTATTCAAAGCTAGAGCGAAAACTATTCGATCGATTTCAAACAAATTTGCACCAGACATGTCAAGTAGGCCTGTATAGATGCACGAAAAACGGTATTGAACATTTTTGAAAAACAACCTCTATTTTCTCAAAAAAACACCAAAAAATCAGTTATTATTTTTTTATAAAAAAAACGGTTCTAACGATTTTGATAAAATTTGGCTTATTTGTAGCCTTTAATGTACCCTACCATATACAAAAAACCGCATCATTCTAAAAATTCTCGTTTAGCTAATAATAATAATAATAACTGACTTTTGGGGGTTTTTGGACCATAAATGGGGTTGCTTTTCAAAATGTATGAATACCTTTTTTCATGCATCTATACAGGCCTGATTGACGTGTTTGGTGTAAATTTGTTCGAAATCGATCGAATAGTTTTATCTCTAGCTAATAATAATAATATTTATTAGTTAATCTCCTAGTTTAAAATCACCTCTACTACCCCTCCTACAATAATGAAGTCACCGTGAATCTGTTTAATTATTTAAATATGTTTGTGAGAAAGTATGTGCCAGTTTCTGGTACCGTTTATTTAATTAGTGACATCAAAAAGTTGCATCGCAAGAAACATTTTTGTTTTTAGGGCAGGTGCATCATGTAAGCGAGAGAAATGTAGCTGGAAAGCTACATTTTCCGAAACGTATTTTTTTGAAAAAATTAGCTACTGTAGTTTCTATCATACAACAGTTAGAACACGGGCTTCGTTTCGCGGGTAATGTGGCATCATGTACGACGGCCGCGTCTTGCATCCGCCATATTGTGTGAGTATTTTACTAAACTGGCTTTACTCTTGCGTTCGACTTGTCCATTCTGTTTAATTCTGTGGTCGATGCGTTTAGTTTGTTTTAGTTTTACAGTAATATTGAACTAAACTGTACACAGCAAATTACTTCATTTCATAATAATATTTTAAACTATTTTATCAACGCAATTTCTTCACAACTATTTCATTTAAACACTTTTTAAAATTATTACATATATTTAGATTTGGGGATAAATATTTTTACAGTTTTCTTCAGTAAGTCGTTGGATTCTTTTTAAAACAAGCATTCATCTTAGGTATTGAAAATTAATTACACGGAAACATTCCAACGCTTAATGAAGAAAGCTATTAGGTTAGTTGCTCTCACTTCCAAGTCATTAGATTAATTTAATGCAGACAAAACAGCGTGCAAACAGTTCCGGTAAGACATTAAACATATCTAGGAAGTTGAGATACAAAAAGATACATTAAATCAACGTTACTAAATCAAAGTTTGAACAAAATGCAATGTTAAACTTTCAAATTTGGATTAAGAAACTAGAAAGATTATGTACAAAATTGTGTATTATTATATACTAGGGCTCTGCCCCTGAACGCTTCGCTTCGTTCGCAGTTGGAAAATTCGCTAAAGAATCTCGTTAATCTTTGGCTCGTTTGTACCTGGGTGACCCACCATAAATCAGCTGTTTTATCTGGCAGCTGAGTCAAACTCATTAAACATTAGCTCCATAAGATTAACATGGGAAATTTGAAGGATTGTGTGCCGTAGCTCCTTCTCGGGTGAATAGCGGCTAAACGGATGATTGGATCTTAAATCTGATGGAAATCGTTTGAAATTAAATTTTCTACAAATTTTGTATTTAACATTTTTTGCTATCTCTTACCGTTTTCTTACAAAACGCGATCAAAGTGGAAAAATGAAAAAAATGAAAATCTTTCCCGCCCAAAAGGTGCTTTCAAAATTAAAAATGTTAACTTTTAGCAATGTTTCTGAAAGTTTCTCGAAAGCTTTAATTCAAGTATGAGGTCGAGGGGGGTGCGATTACGGGAAGTGCCTCATAGTTTATGTCCGTGAATCAATGTTACCGTCTAGCTTTAAAGACGTTGGGCGGAGCCTCCCTTCTCGGATGAATAGCGGCTAAATGGATGATTGGATCTTGAATCTGACGGAGAATCTCTTGTTTGAAATTTAATTTCTACAATTTTTGTGTTTAACATTTTTCTCTATCTCTTACCGCTTTCTTACTAAACGCGCTCAAAGTGGGAAAATCGAAAAATATCTTTCCCACCCAAAAGGTGCTTCCAAAATTAAAAAATGTAAAATTCTGGCGATATTTTCAAAAGTTTCTCGTCGAGAGCTTTAATTCAAGTATAAGGTTGAGGGGGGTCCGATTACGGGAAGTGCCTCATAATTAATGTCAGTGAATCAGTGTTACCGTCTAGCTTTATATAAGTAGATTTTATCAGTTTATCTCAACGCAAATCGTGTAGGGTAAAGGAGGGTAAGAGTTCGCCCCTAACGGGTTTTGGGTTATATCTTAGGATGTATAAAAGATATCAACTTCAAAACTGTATATAATGTTCTTTATTCATGTACAACTAGTTATACAAAGTTTAGTTGAATTTGAAAAAAAAAAACACAGAGGAACAAAAAAATTGTTTTAGAAAAAATTTATTTAGAGTACTCCTTAGCCTACTTGGAGGTTAAGAGTACGCACTAGCAGTGATCGCAAACAATGGTTTAAAATTGTTTATTAATAGAACATACTGAATTGGAGTTATTCTATTAAACAGTGTTTTTTAAGCACGTTTAACGTTTGCCTGACGGAAAGTAACTTCAGTGAGGCCAAGAGTACGCAGGAAGCCTAAAAGTACACAGGGCTGCGTACTCTTAACCCTCCATGTGATGATTTACGGAATTTCTGATAGGTGCCAGCACAGTGCAGATATTGAGATCGGACTCATGTTATTGTGTTACTATTATTGTAGATTTCTATATTACCAAGCAAAAATATGTTAAATTACGTTAGGTATATTAAAACTCTTATGTTTGAAGTTATAAATATTACGTACGAAAGTAGTAAATGTATGTTTTGCCTTATGAAATCCAGGCAAATTGTCAAGAATTGATGGCATTATTAAGTACTGTTATGTTATGGTGGTAGACAAACTAAAACGTCACAACCAAAGTTCCATGCAGTGCTGCCAACAGTCCAAAATGTCACTGCGTACTCTAACCCTCCTTTACCCTATGCCCAAAATAAAAACTAATATTAACAAATGTATATAAAAAAAGCTTACACAAATCTTAATATTTTTAACCAATAAGGAATGTGTTTAAGCGATATACTGAATCGCTTAGAAATCATTTTATTATTGGCTTCTTAATTTCTACATTTCCTGTCGCATAGGCAACTCGTAGTTAGCATAAGCTTTCAAATATTTTAAACCTATTGTACCGCCTTGTCTTACTATTATAAGTAGTCTTACTATACTTAAAAAGGTGTAGAATTTTATAATTACGTCAATTCATTTAATTCAAATTTACATATTAATAATGTCTTACTCCTATAATCCTGTCATTAATAATTGGCATAAAGTAATTTATGTTTTTACTTTCTCACTATAATATAGTATACAGAAAGTATAGTGATCGCAAAAAAAATCGATGTTGAGATTTTTGTTTAAATATCCGTTTTGGGACCAACTGAGTTTAAAAAGTAGTTTTTACAAAATGTCTGTCTGTATGTATACAAAGCTACAGAGAAAACTATTCGATCGATTTTGAACATATTTGCACCAAACATGTCAATTAAGCCTGTATAGATGCTCGAAAAAAGATTTTGAAAAGCAATCCATTTTTGGCCTAAAATCCCCAAAAAACCAGTTATTATTTTTTTATAAAAAAAATTTTGCTTAATTGTAGCCTTTAATGTGTGCTACCTTATGCAAACAACCTCATCGTTCTAAACATTCTCGTTTACCGCTAATAATAATAATATTTATTAGTTACTCTCCTACTTCAATACAATTATGAAGTCACAGTGAGTCTGTTTAATAATTTTAATATGTTTGTGAGAAAGTATGTGCCAGTTTCTGGTACCGTTTATTTGTCTTAATCTTGAAACGATTAAACTAATATGATCGATATTCTAATCAATGTATTTTGTCTTAGGACTAAGGCTATGTATAGTTATTTTTAAAGTTAGAAATGACATTCCACAAGGTGTAACATTTACCTAACACTAATGAGGGAAGTTGTATCTTGATTAATGTGACGTCAGTCTTTGTACAAACAATACAAGCATGAATGAACAGTTAGTGGAATTACACGGCTGTTACTTCACACAAGGGAGCAAGTATCTAATTAATGTGATGCAACTGTACGTAGCATTGTGAGTTAGAAGTAATTTATATTTTTGTATCATATAAGTACTTTGATTGCATTTATATATTACGTTCATTCATTTTCATTGCATTACTTGTATTTATGTGTCAGTCAATTTTTTCTTTCCAAATTTCTAGCCGTATTTTAATTGAATGCACTTCTACTTAATATAAAAGTTACATGCATTATGCGTGTACACATATATGATTTTAAATTTTATTGGTTCTAAAGTATTTTTTAATTTTATTGCACCCCAACTGTATATGTTTGTATTTCCAACAAGTCTTATTACTATACATGAAACACAATTTGAGTATTTCATTGCCAATATTAGCCAACAAAATTATTACGCAAATAACAAGATTAATGTTTTACAATTTAATTTCTCCGTGTAAATGAAAACATTATATTTAGATTCTATTCATATTGAACTTGACGTTGCGTTAGATGCAAATTCCCTATGTAGACGTATAGGGTAGTTTATTGCTTTAGTTGTACAAGATTTTAAAATAAAACAACTAAAATTTCAGGCGATAAATAGTTGCTTCCTAATAGTTGATAAATCGTGATAAATAAATGTCCTGTGTATAAATTGTACTTGGATTTAGTTGATCGTAAATTAAAGCTACCTTTAACTAAAACAAATAAATTAAATGCAAGGATCCTGCACTGCCAGTTTCTCCAAAGCAGGCGATGTAGAGCCAAACCAATTATTTCTTCAACCCTTTCTCTTCTTAAACCAAATTACAAACTGTCTAACAAAATACGTTCTGTACATTCCCTCAGCAGGGGAATTTATATTTTTACTTTCACATCTATTTCTTTGGCGCATGTTCAAAATCACTGTATAAACCCAACAGTTAAACTTTAAAGAAAGATTGTTTTCAACACTCTCCAAACACTTTCATTGCTAAAGTACTATTTCAATTATTCATAAAAATATGCCGTGTTCCTCTGTTATAAAACACACATTTCTTTTTAGTTCCAATTTTACTTCAATCTAAATTAAGTTCATGATAAAAAATAAGTAGATTGTATTCAGGTAATGATATTTTACCGGGTGTAAAACATGTCTGGACACAGCCACATATATCCCGAACAGAAAAAATATGAAAATACTAAATTTTTTTAACCTCGCAAGCTTTCAAACACCTTCCTTTTACCTCCGTCATTTGATGTCATCGTGGGCTGTACCGAAAAAAATTGGACAAAACTTTACTTTCAATTTTAGAAAGTAGTTTTAAAATAACGTTTTGTTTTCTATCAATTGAAACATCCGTAATAATATATTGAATCCACTACTTGCCTTAGCAATACTTAAAACTGTCAGCTCTTTCTCCTATTTATCAGAAATTAAAACGATTTTCACATTACGCTTATTAAGGTAATTTATCAAATACGTTTAATAAAATAAATAAAACGTGCATTTAGAATACTCAATAGAAATGTTAATATCACAGTTGTGTTTGTTCGAACAAAAGCGGAAGACTGGACGGTCACAAACTGTGACATTCAAATTTTTATTCAGTTTTCTAAATGTACGATTTATTTATTTGTTAAATGTGTTTTTAAGTTAGTAAGTGTAATGTGAAATTGCTTTAAGTTCTGATAATGCCTGATAAATTTGCGAAACAGCTATAAAATGTTGATAGTTTTAAGGATTACTAAGGCAAATAGTGTATTTATTATATTAAAAATTAATAGCAATCGGTAATGGCTATACATACATTAATGAACATCTGTAATGTTGTACAATTCAATGTAACATATTAAAATTATAGTTAGAATACATAAGAAGATAAAAACCTTACATCAGAATTATCAACCTTTAATATCATGTATCTCAACAGGCTGATCATGTATTAGTGCGATAATGTAGTGACACATAATATTATGAAGTTAGCAGTTAATACCTTATCTTTAGTGTTTATGAAAAAATTCTAGTTTGTCATGAAAGTCTCCAACTATTACTACACTATCACATGTACTATTGAATAGTATATTACATTATATAATAATAATAATAGAAGATAAAATCACTATATAAGATAATTTTTTCAAATAGAAGTCTAGTTTTATATCCTGTTTATAAAATATTACCAAATAAAGAAGTAAAGAACAAAAATCAAACTTTCTATCATTTTCTTGAATTCATTCAACAAGTAAATGTGTGCTACAACAGTAAAAAAAAACACGTTTCAAAGAAATACAACAAGCAAAACTATTGTTTTCTCTCAACTTTTATTTTTAATTTCTTGTATTTTAAATGACTTTTATTTGTAATTTTATCTCTGGAGATTCTTTTTATTTCTCAGAATCAGAATCTCTTCAATCAAGAAAAATAACTCCTTTTATCGCTCATTAATACAGTTTTAATGAAACCAAACATTTTCATAGACATTTGAAGTACAATGTTGGTTCGAAATTTCGTTGCTTTTCACTTTAGGTTATTCTATTGTGCTTAGTTTTTAAATTCAACTTCTCATAACTTTCCTGTATCTCAGAAACTCTTTTAACTAATTTATCAAAATGTCTCTCTTTATTTTCTTCACAAAGTCTATTGAACTGCAATCGTTAACAATTAAATTTAATTAAACTTTTTCTTCAAAGAGACCATTGTTTTATAAAAATAAAAATATCGTACGGACTTTCCATACAATTGCAATTTGACAGTTAAAAAACACAATGAGTTGTTTAAATGCTTCATAAAAGCAGTGTTTGCGTAATATATGTTAACATTTTTAATTACTTAAAATATAGGTCAAATTTAGATAAACGTGCATACTTCCTTATTTTAATGTAAAACATGCACATAGTCGCTTTGAGTGGTATTATTTATTCATGTTGTAACACAAAGGAGTGAACACATCAGAGAGGCATAAAGATTTTAGCAGAAAGCAACCATCAGAGTCTCTGAAATTTACCAACAGCTAAAAAACTTATAAAGTTTAGCGTAAGTCCACGGAGATTATTATATTCTTTTACTGTCCTTACTAATTTACGAACTGTACCACAAATATTTTAATAGAAACTATATTGCCTTTATTCTAAATCGTTCCATAATGTGTGCCTAAACAAAGGACAATACAAACAACCTATTATGGCAAATTATTACATTTATGGCAATACGTGTTCAAACAATAACGGTAATCTTTTAGTAATTATAATACTGCATTACAAACACGAATATGAACTCTAGTAATGTTTACTACATTATATTGTTGGTGAATTATTAAATTTGTGTTTACACAAACTAACGATTCAACAAGCGTGGTCTATACTAATATTATAAAGAGGTAAAGTTTGTTTATTTGTTTGTTTGTTTGTTTTTATGAAGGGGGTAATCTCTGGCACTAATGAACCGATTGAAAAATTATTTTTACTAATAAAAAGCTACACTATCCCTGAGTAACATAGGCTATAATTCATTTCGATAAAAACCTTTTTTTATATCAATATTTGTAAATTTAGTTCGAAATTTTTTTTTAGGTTAGGCCTAGAATGATAAACCAACACATGTATTTACATTTATTACCATAGCAACCAATTGAATAAAATAACAGATAATATAACTGTTTGCTCCAATACTTCCATTAACAGCTGATTTCAACATTTGAAGCAATTCTTTTTGTATTTCTAGCTTATAGGTTAGGGTTTTAAAGTGTAGACCTGAGCCTTCCTGGTTCTTTAACCACTGCTGTTACAAAATATAAGAAATAATTTCATTTGAATATTTAACATTATTTACCATCTTAAATAATGTTTTGAGGTTATTATTAATCCTACACCTTTATTAAAAATAAAACATAGCATTTGTTTTTAGAAGATTCCGTTGGGGGTTGGCGCGCGGAGCACGCAGGGGTCCCCCCTAGTAGGTAATATACGAGCATTGCTGTTAGAAGTAAAAGTAATATTAAGAGAAATGGAAATGGTAAATCTGACAAATATCGAATAATGTGTATTCAAAATAAAATATATCGTTATGTTATTTGCTATAATTTAAAGTTTCAAATAATATAAATTGTAAAAAGGCTTATGTTTTCGTTTGAATTACATAACAGAATAAAATAGTTATGATTCATTTAGTTTTTTGCCTTACTGGGCTGGATATATTTACATATAAATACCTTAATTCCTTGTACTGCTGGCAGTCCCATTGTGATCACTCTGTATTCGGTGAAGTACTTTTCGCCTATTTTTTCGGACATTTTAAAAACCGTTTCTACAAATTTAAAAATGATTAGCATTTGTTTAATGCGCGTCAAAAAAACTATAAATTACACGTAAACACTCCACAAACATAAACGCAAAAACACAAACACACGTAATGGGGCATACATATGCCGATGTAGTTTCTTTTAAATGAACGAATCGCACAAGTACACACTGGCCAGTACTGATTTGTTAGCTTTGTGTAGTTTTATTTATTTTGAAGATTGAAGGCCGTGATAATTCTGTCAAACAAAGCGTTGGATTTTAAATGTATCTTCTCGTCCAACAATTTGCTTGGGTCTAAAATAGTAGCTCTATAAATGTGGAATACTTTAATTACGTTCATGGTTGGTTCTTTGGAGCATTTATTTAAAATTTGCAGATTATTATGGATATTGGTGTAAGTATGACCGGTGTCTATTAAATGTTCAACAAATTTTGATTGGTTTGTGTTAAGATTACGATTGGGAATGTGCTCTTTGAAACGAGTTTTGAATGATCTTCCTGTTTGACATATGTAATGTTTTTTTGCAACTGTCACAAATGATGTATATCCCATTAGCGTTGTAAGGACAATTTTTTTATGTTTTGGTTTGATTGCTTTATCCAAGTTGTTTTTTGTTTTAAAAGCCAGTTTATAACCTTGTTTACGAAATATTCTGTCTGCAATGTTGTCAAGTAACACATGGTAGTCAATACTTTAATATTTTTGTTTTTCTTTTATTATTTGGTTTGACTTTTGATGGTTTATTGCTTGAACATAATTTATTACTGAAATAATAAATTAGTTTATTATAAAGTTGTTATTGGTGCCAAACTTTAACTTTAATTTGTGCTAAACTAGATAAGTATTCCTTAATGTTGTTTTTTAAATGATGTATTGCTGATGTGTATCTAATTAATCAGCCTGTGATTTTTCACGGGGGCTTACTAGTATCTACATAAAAATTGACGAAGGAGAAATAACTTATTCTTCTCGAACGAAATGTGAGCAGTCCTTATTTCGTAGGCCTAAATTGCCAACTTATGTTGCAAATACAGGGTGGAGAAAAATTCTGGAATTTAATATTTCGTATATAAGGAAAATTTGAAGGTAGATGTGATTGGGGAACATACTCTATGGAAAAAATACTATTTTTAATTTCACATAACAGGCAACGATGGTTTATTGCTTGAACATAATTTATTACTGAAATAATAAATTAGTTTATTATAAAGTTGTTACTGGTGCCAAACATTGCCAAACTTTCTGTAGCACTAAGCCATAAACTGTAGTCTACAACTTGCTGAAAAGCTCCGGCGGGAATTTGCATTTAACGCCAAGCCCAGTCTGTGTTTATGTCCAGAATTAGGATTATAAAATTTTTGTAAACTCCATTTAGGTTCTGTTTAACAGAAAATGTGTGTAAAAAATATTTAAAACTAGTGGATCCAGCAATGCTTTGCTATTGCTTGATTTAATTTAAAGGGTACATTGACTTAAGTAATCGAATTGTAAACTGGTATTTATACCACTTAAGAATTTACTACACAAATTTAGATTTATAGTTTGTAAACTTTTATAGATAATGCTGTAAACATTTTGTTTGCTTTTACCTAATCTAACAAAACTGATAGTTGTGAAGAATTGTAAAAAACCCGATTCTAAAGTAGCCTAATTGGTTGCCAATAAACGTGTTTTGGTTCATTGTACGCCAACCAAAAATTATGTTTAGCTTTTAATCCAAATCAGTTGTTTTATAAATAATAAATATGTAACAACCAATGTTTAAATTAAATTAAAATATAGTAAGCATTTTTAGTTGATTTTGGTTTTTGTTTGCTTAAAGTTGGTCACTCTTACCTAAAAAAACAGTTGGGTTTGAATAATACTAAACTGATTATAAATGCTAAGTAAAGTTGATATGGTAATGAATGTAAACAAACATGTGTTGCTAAGCATTTTATACTACCAGCTGTTTTTGTGCGCTATGGTCTTGAGTCCATACACAAGAGGCTGTTTAGTTTTTTCCAAATTTGAAACTTTTTCGGGACACTTTTCAAATTTTCTATTATATAAAAACTTAGTTCGGACTATTACGAACATAAAAAAAAAAATAGCCAAATTGGTCCATCCGTTCTCAAATGATGCGCTTACAAAGGAACAGCAATTCATTTTTATTATATAGATAATCAATACTGTTTTAACCGTACTTATTGTACATTTTACATACAATTTTACTAAGTACAATGGTGTACAATGTACACCAGCTTGTGTACATTTTAATTTTAAATCATTTATTGCAATGCGTTTTAATTTTCTATACATGGAAAGCAAAGGTAAACGGATAAAACATGCTTGCAAGAAAAGTAAACGGTGCCAGAAACACATACTTTCTCACGAACATATTTAAATTATTATTAACACGTTCACTGCTAAGAACGTAAATGTGAGCTTGACACTGAACACTATGAGAAGCGGCCGACAGAGTGCATTGCACGCCTACCCAAGTATTGGGAGTATTTTCAATACACAGTGCATTGCGTGCTTCGCACGCCAACCCCCGTACTGGGAGTATTTTCAATACACAATGCATTGCGTGATTCGCACGATAACCCCCGTATTGGGAGTATTTTCAATCCCAAGTATAGTGAGAAAGTAATATAATTGTTGTAAAAATTCTATTATAGTTTCTTTATAATACATATTTTTATATTTTGTATAACAAACCGAACTTAAAATATTTAAACAAATGTTTATTAACTATCAGGAGACTATTATTTGCAATCCCATTACTTTTACCGTCCAATAGAAACTCTTCTTAATTTTAATACAAATATTGTTCAAGAAAAGAAACAGTACAGGCAGAAGTGTTTTATGATCCGTAAGTTCGTTGAACGTGGTAACTTATTTCATAACTTCTGTCTGGTGGGAATAACTTGTACCAAATCTTAAGTGCTTTTGCGCTGTTTCGTCTGCATTAAATTAGTCTAATGACTTGGAACTGAAGGCAATTAACGTAATAGCTACTGTAATGCATTTTTGCGGTTTCAATGTATTTACTGGAGCATTAATACTTTTTGTTTTGTAAAAAAACAAGACTATAACTGTAAGAAGATAATTTAGAGACTTTAAAACAATAAGAATTGTTTTAAAATTACTTTTTATTTTCAAGATTTCATTTTAATTCTTTTAAATAACTTAAATTCTTTTTGGTACAGAAGAGATTAACTATTTTCAATAATTAAAGTTGGTGGTTCACTTTTTTGGTTCAGCCTTCAAGTTTTCTTACGTTTATTTCTCCTGTTTGGCAGAATACAAAATTTTAGATTTAAATATACAGGGCGATTCAGATCTCTCGGAATCGGGTTCTTTAGCTAAAAATAAGGAAAAAGTTCATAGAAACATAGGCCCGAAAACGTTTCGTTTCCAGGTTATCTCTTGTTGTCGTCCATGTCGTTAAAAAAAAAAACAAAAGTGTAACCCATTTTGTCTATTTTTCGTACGTTATTTATTTAATTAAAAATAGATTTTCTTAAAGATTTCGTAAAATTTTTATTGGCTTATTTTACATCATTATCTTAACCCTAGAACTGTTCATGTTAAATTTTTTCCATGCTAAGCCCGTTTGGTGAGTGTTGCAGACATATTTTCAAAAATTCGCCAAATATAGTAATTGTATACCAATCCAAAAGTGTTCCATAGCTTTTATTTAGAAAAAGGTTCAAAGAATTCATATATGACAGTAAAAAAATTATTGATGTAAAACTGACAAAGTTATTAGCTCAAGAAACAAAAAATGTTCAGTAACGGGAAAAAAAAGTTTAACTTTAGGCCTACATAACAAGTAGTAAAAATTTTTTGTAATTTTTTTCATAAGGGTAAACAAGGTTTGTAATTTAGTTCTAAATAGAACTGTATAAAAAAATATATCAATT
>JAGFPH010004136.1:17638-36254 GCA_018207615.1 Philaenus spumarius
TCAACCTAATCCACAAGATAATGAACTGCGGTAATGGTTGATTTCCCAACCCAATATACATATTGGCTGCTATGCAGCGGGTTAACATACAAATTAGCACCCCTAATGTGTTGATCCAGCACTTTTTCAAACGCTTTTAGAAGAAAGGAAGTTGGTTTAAAGCTAAAGGATCTAGTCAAGTCCAAAGCTCTTTGACCTCCCTTCGGGATGAATTCACCATCTCTCCGGGTAACTAGAATATATCCTAACCCATAGCTAGCCCTCCTCTAGAAAGGGTAGGAGAATTTCACGGTCGTGTTGCAGAAAGGCAGGAAAAATACCATCCCTACCTGGACATTTGAAAGGCTTAAAAGAGTTGATAGCCCATCAAACCTTATTAGGCAAGAAGATGGAGAGTGAAGCAATGCTGTCTGATCCCATCTTTCCCATGAGGAGCCAGGACCAATAGCACAGCAGTATGCGAAACATCAACATAACTGCCATGAAAATGGGTATCTAGGAGAAGTGTCAAGGACCCCTTACAATCCCTTTTTCCCACTGCAGAGCTTTAAAAGACCTCTGGCCTATTGTACTCTTTTTTTTAGGACCTTTTGGATTCCAGCGCCTTTTGTGGGCTTATCCGTAACGCTATCACAAAAGTGCTACCAAGCACCCCTCTTTGATCTTCTTAACTCTTTATTGTAGAAAGCGAGGGCTTGGTACGCTGAGCGCAAGGGCTACAAGTACAGATCCATGACAAACTCCATCGCTTAAATATTTTATTTCATGCAAAATATTATCTATTATCTTTTTTGACACAAGTAACTTTGAAACCAAACTTAAATATTTATCATTTTAACCGTAAACGTTTTTATATAAAATGTTTAGTTTCCATGTCTAACTGCATTTGTGACAATTATGTATAAAAAACATTGTTCGACTTTCAAATATAACTTAACCAATTTTATATTTGAAAATATTAGGAAAAAATATACTTTAAAACTGTCCTTTCAAACAATTACTATTTCAGGGATGAAAATACTTTTAAGACTAATTGTTTTACTACATTACATGTTTTATTAGTTTGCAATTTTTGTGTGCATTTGTTTATTTATTGCTTGTATTGCTTTTTCCCAGTCACAAATAACAGACATACAAGTCGAGGAATATGAAGTAAACGAGAAATCTGATAGTACTCATGTGACCAATGTAGTGCAAGTAAAACAAATCATTCACAAATCTAGTAAGGAATTGTACAAAGCTGTGGCAGCACAATGGGGTATTACATGTAAAATGAGTGATCACTGTCGTTGCCTAGACTGCCAGGTAAGTGAACCCTTTAACTTTTCATACTTTTTCAGTTAATAAAATGCCTATATTCGACTAACATCGGAGTTGCTTGTAGTACAGTTATGGACTTAAGTTTGGTGGCGGACCTTTACAAGTAAATATTTTGTTATGAAAGCGTTTAGTCACAAAATCTTTTAAAGTATTTCAAAATTGTCAAAATATTTCAACTATCAAACGGTGATTGATGGTACAAAACCAATCTCATTCCAGGGTCCATCTGGGCAGCAATTTAGGCTATTTACTCACCTAGTTTGGATTAGGTTACTGTACAGCATTGTATTTTTCCATTAAATGGTACAGTATAAGCTACTCAGTAGGATGTATTAGTAGGGATTTGTGCTTATACGAATTTACCTAATTCCATAATAGACTAGAAGTAAGGTTACCATAATATTTTTAATCAAAAGGCGACAAAATGGTAAATATCTTCATAGAACATGTAAACACCCGCAAAAAAGAAAGAAATAAAGCCACAGGAATAATATCACAAGACATAATGTAACTGGTTTCCTGTTAGAAGCATCTAACAAAGTCCTGGAAAGTAGGTTGGCACAGCGGTTAGTTGGGTTCCCAAGTTCACTACAGTCGGAACCTCCTACACAGTTGCGCAGGATCCAATTTAGTTACTGGCATTCAGTTTACGAATGCTACATTATAATTAATTGAGGACATTGCCGGAAAAAGGGCGTATGTCTAAAAACTGTGTTTTGAGAAAATAGCTTATAAAGTTTTCGTTATGTTTCAGATTGTTGGCATACATTTTACTTGTCTTAAAAAATATTATTCCATGAAAATTATTTCTTTAACAGAAAAAATAACTATAAGTTTATATATAATTAGCAATAACTTATTTGTGAAAAACAAAATAAAAAAATGTGTCATACGCCCTTTTTCTGGCAATCGCTAAGTAGTATTAGGCCCTACCATAAAATATTTTATTAAAACACGAGTACTAATCATTGTATTCTAAGTTATATTTTACTAGTGGCTTTAACTGTAATTTCTTATAAATGTAACACGTTTTCTATATAAGTTGTACCCTAATGTTTTACCAAAACAGAATACACGGAAAATAAAAAACTATGTTTAATAGTTAGTAATTTAATTTTTAGTAGTTAGTTTTAAACTACTTGTTATTGATAGTACTGGATACATCTTTTACAAGAAAGCATTATAAACTCAGTTATATCATTATAACTGTAAAAGTTTATTTTAAGTCTTTGCAAACACATAGTATAGTACCACATTGACATATTAAGCATTTTTTTCATTAATAAGTCTCTCAATCCACTCCTCGTCATCTTTAGGCAGGTATTTCAACAAACTTTTGACGTCGTTTATTTTTGCTTCAGACACTTCTGGAAATGGAACGGTGCCAGGATTTACACATTTTAAAATTTCCTTATCACTTGTGGTTAACAGTTTAAACGGTTTGAAAATTGGCACAAAGTTGTTTGATGCTAAAACAGTTCCATCGGTTTTATATTTTAACATCACAAATTTCATAATAGAAAACTGTTGTTTTTTTGCTGATTTCCTAATATCAGTGAAGAAAGGTTCAAGGGCTTCGTCCCACTCGTGTATAAGTTCCCTATCCATTATGAGCTGGAAGGGACTAGGGATTTTTCTTGCTTGCACAATAGCTTCCATCCAAGGCTTGGCTGTTCCCATAACCTCCTTATTTTTTACAAACTTCCTTACCAATCCAAAATTTCTATCACATTGTGTGAAGGAATGGCCTCGTACAGGAAATAGCTGAATGACCTCTACGTCATATACTTTACTGAACCAATTAAAAAACTTGGTAATGGTAAGATTTCGGTTTTGCCCTCCAGCTGAGTCAGATAGTAAAACTATATTTTTCACCTGAGGATACTTCTTCATATTTTTCAAGAGGCAATCATACAGAAACGAGGCAACACTTTTAGAGTTTTTGGCACTTTGGGTTTCCATAAAACAATAGAAAAATGACTCGTTGTCATTGAAAACATGGACATTAAAAGCATACAACCACAATAATCTTTTATAAAATTGGCTGTTTACGTTGAGGCGGGGAACTGGGTAGTTTTGCGCATAATCAAATTCTAAGACTAGATAAGATGGGTCTGTTTTAGCTTTGCTTAAATATTCATCCTTCAACTGTTGTCTTTTCTTATATTTTCTAACATGAATGTCATATGCTACTCTACATGAGTCAAGGGGGTCTCTAGCAAGTTTTTCCTTGTGGCTTGTACAAAAGTCACAAACATCAGTTTTAGGGCACTTAATAGAATAGTAAAAAGATTTAAACTTTTTGAAATAGTGTGGATACCCCATTTTTAGTTCTTCATTAGTGAGGGACTTGTAAAATTCTTTGAAGAGAAAGTAAATTTTTTTAATGGTTAAATCTTGATTGTCAAAATATTTTAAAGAAGATTTGTGAGCACAATAATGACTTTCATCATGAGGTATGGAATCCAAATGGCGTTTCATGAGTTCCATCACATTTGGTTTTAGTTTATGGGGTCTGTTGTCATGACTACCCCCTCTTTCTCTAAAATCCTCATTATTTAAGATTTTTGATTGAATAACCCTTATTCTCTTTTCAGAAACTTGAAATAATTTACGAAGAAACATTTGACATGTTTTTATTTCTACTCATTCATATTGTAACTTATAAGACCAAACATTTAATCTAGATTTATTAGGATCCAGTTTCAACGACTTTGAAGTTTCAGCGGACATACATTTTGAAATATAAGAATCTTGCATACCTTTATCTTGGCCACAGTAGAAAATATTGAAGAGCTCTTCTTGTTTGCTCCTCACAATATTATGAAAACACATTTCTTTGCAACATTCAGTAACACTTGTGAATGCCTTACCACCAATAACTCTACCAGAGCTATTAACATAGGCCTCACCCTCAGCCCTGTTAACTTTTGCAGTCTCCCGTTTTAAATTGGTATTATTGTTGTATAATTTACGTCTCTTACGTTTAGCAGAAATATTGCCACCACTTACATCCATTTTCAAATAAAAACTTTACTTATATTACAATAATAATCAAAAGATATAATCACAAAACATAACCTACACAGCTTGTTGTAAAGTTCTAACATGTGACTGCTGAGAGAAAAGAGAAAGAGCTGCCAACCTAACATGCCTCCACAAAAAAATCCCTTACGGAGCAGGAAATTACCCTATCCACATAAAATTTGGTGGGCATATTCAGAACAATATGGCGGATCTAAAAACGCAATTGCCGGAAAAAGGGCGTATGGGCTTATACGCCTGTTTTCCGGCAATGTCCTCAATTGCATAATTTTAGGCCTTTTTTAGGCTTTTGGTAGGAGGGTTGGTGACAAGTGCTCCAGAACCAGCAAATTATATCTTATAATTAATTTTACCTTAAGGGTCTTCTATACCTTGCGTAAAACAGCAAAAATAATGCAGTTCGTACTAACGTGTTTCGGACGCCGTTTTTCAACCTAAAAAGTTGTGAAACATCTTAAATTGTTCTTTAAAGGCTATGTGCTTTTGTCTTATTTTGTGTAAAGGCCCCCTCCCCCACCAGGTCGGTCTTGGATTAACCGGTATGGGGAGGAGTGGGGGGAGGGTGTGTACAGTATATATAGGGCTGTAATATTTTATGTATACTTTACTTTAGTAGTGTTGAAACCCTCTGAGGATGATGACCATGTTATCGAAATGTACATAAGGGTAACGTATTAAACTTAACTTACAATTTAGTTGTTTAGTTATAATTTTTGTTCCTTGTTTTGTGGTTCGGGTTTTTATTTAAATCAGTGTGAGTAAAAATTGATTATTTTAACGCATTTTTTTGGAGTTTTAAGCAATAATTTCCATATTTTAAGCTAACGCGTAAAAAATATAAAGCCTTTTTTATAACTTAAAGTAGTTTCCCAGATTATTAATATATAAATAGAATCCGAAACACGTTGTTACGAATGCATGTTTCAACCAATTTGCGGCTTGAGTCAGACCTTTTTATTAAAATCATACTGTACACTCGGGAGTTTTCTTCAAGGTAAAGAAGAGCCTTAATCCGGTACGTCAACTAATTCTTCCTTCTTCTCACTTCTTATTCTACGACCGCGGTTTCGGGCATTCGCCCATCCTCAGGTAAACACTTAAACAACACAAACACACTTAATGAAAATAAATGTTTAACTCCGTGTGGTGATCGTTAAAATTAACCATTAATCGTGGTAATCCGTAGGCAAAACCATGGAATTTAAATTATATCTACTTCTTTGTTCTTTGATATTTAACTGAGTTAATACTTTGTAATCCACTTCAATTTATGTTCAACATAATATTTAGTCTCTAATTATTTTTTACAAATTTGTGTGCACTTGTACACCATTCATAATAATTTACCTGAAGTTGTTGATCTGTTTTGAAAAGGCATGACTGTTTTTGTGATTTAGACAATATTAATGATTGATAACTACAATTAACTGATTCATAAACAAATAACAACCTGGTTTTATACCTGGTGTCTCAAAAGCAGGGTCGGACTGGTCCTCCGACCTAAGGGTTGATGCGCCTTCTTTACGCCCTCGTCCAAAAAAAAAAGTTACAATTCAATGAATGATCCGAGACAAATTTCTAGAAAGCGAGAGGAAAACTCAGAATAAGAATTTCAGCAGTGAATAGCAAAACATAAAGTCGGGTGTGCGACCTGAAGTTGACACGGTCGACAACCGAGAGCAAAGCAGCTCTTCTCTCTCGTACGTGTACTACCCGCGGAGTATGTAAATAAGATGGAGGGAGCGTTATAGTCCACCGTTGAGGCAAGCTGCCAGAGAAATATGGCGGTGATCTTAATATCCCTTCCACACCGCTCTGTAGTGGCGAGTGGTTTTCGTTGTTTTACCATCTGCAGACGTAAAATCAGTCAACTTTGATAATGAAAAATTTGGAAAAAGTTTGCTTTACTTAAATGTCTTCAATAGTCCCAAAAAACTGTGTGGGGCTAACATTTTTCAAAACGGACATTTGCTTGACGTAGAAGACAAAAGACAACCACCATGTATTATTAACTAAGGCTATATGTACCAAGTATTTCAATATTAGACTACATCATTATTCAAAAGTGTTCAACCAAAACATTCACAAAACAAAAATAAGGAACAGTTTGTGTAAAACAATTTTGTTTTGAGTAAATGTAAGTATTGTATGCATTAATTGGTTTTCTTTATCCATATAACCTTATTAGCAAAATATAATTTTTTTTTTAAATTAAAAAACCAAATAATAATCGAAGCATAAATTATTTAAAAAATACATAACATGTTATGTTAAGCGCGGAAAGGTAAAACAATATCTAATATTCGTACAAAAAAGAGTTTTGCATATTACTCTAAACAATTAATTATTTCAGAAAAACATATTAATGAAGTTAAAATTTGCCATTCATGTTTAAATGTTACTATTATTTAATCATATCTATATTTTAATTTGATAATATTAGAAGTTATTTGATGTGATCGACACAATAACTCGGTTGCCAGTGCTGGGACGGCGCAGCGTTGAGTTACGACCGTGCGTAACGGAAACATGTTACATATTATTAATTGTGTCAACCATTTTCCAAGATGGCGGCTTGAGCACAACTTTTTTCTTCGGGGACTTTATAGAATTTCAATTAGGATGTCCCATAGATAATTTGTACAAATTCCCTTGCTTGTATGACAAATTTATTTTTGAATTACTAAAATGACTGGACTACTATAACAAAACTACTCGCCTTAGACAGAAAAGTTAAATACATTCTTAAGTCGTTCCAGTTGTTCGTCGTTCTAAACGACGAACAACTGGAATATTGAAGACGGTAAGTCTAATATTTGATTTTTAATATTTGATTTTAACATTCTTAAGGTTTAACTATTTATCTTCAACTTTGCCGATAACATAATGTCTCTGACCAAAAAATACAAATTTTCCTCGCTTACTAACTTTTTCATATATTTTTGTCTCATATTTAATAATTGATAAAACTTTAACACTTAGTAAAAAAAATGATTTAAATATAACTAATTTGATGCATACTGGTGGCTTGGAAAATTTACAATTAACATTTCTGCCAGATTTCACATTTCCCCCTACATTCAAAGTGAATCAAAAATCGGTACAAATGAAAGGCGGCAAACTAAAATGTTCTCCGCGGACGACCGAATTTGGTGGATTTTGCAGTACAAAGATGGCGGCATTTTACCTCACCTGCTTATCCAGGCTTATTACTATACTCGATTTCACGTTCACCGTGCAGTACGGAGCGCCCATAAGCCATGTTATCCAAACGGCAGTCTCAGTGATACTAACCGCCCAAAAAACATCAACTCCCACGCATAAGAAAATCATTTGTGTTATACTTAGAAATTTACTGTCAGAGTAGCATCAAATCGTATGTATAGGATGCTGTTTTCCAAATTTTTCCATAATCCCCAGACCCCCTTCAGGCTAGTCAAGGTCTACGCCCTAATGGAGGACCCAGTCAGCCCCTGCTCAAAAGCGTACAATACCAACACTCACTGCATTTTATTAAATCTGAAGGGATCCATATACACAGTACTCAAATAGATTAAACATAAGTTATTTTCAAAATGTCCTCAATGTCTTTCTATTTAGGAACTTTATCCATTTCTCAAAAACCAGTTTACACAGCACATACAATGAAAAATATAGAAACGAACACCCCAAACCCAAACAAAAGAGGGAAGAATGAAAACAGTAGTAGAGTACCCAAAGGAGACCCAGAAGTAGTTAAAGAACACATAAAATCCTTCCCTACAGTTGAGTCCCACTATTGCAGAGCACATACCAAACGAGAATATTTGGGTTTCCATCTAAGTATTGGTAAAATGTACGAATTGTATCTTCAAAAATGTTGTGAGGAAAACTAATTGTAATTCGAAAATCAATGTACTATAGAATTTTTGTCACACAGTTCAACCTTGGATTTCATGTCCCTAAAAGCGACAGATGTGACCTTTTCGAAAAATATAAAGTGGCAAAACAAACACAGACAATGACAGATGACATTCAGTATGATGTACATCAAACATCCAAAACTTACATGCGAGAGGTTAGGAAAGAGGAAAAGGAAAAACAAGATTTTCCTGTGTTATTATTTGACCTCGAAAATGTAATCCTAACGCCACATGCTAATATTAGTAGTTTTTTTACCTTAGAAAGTTAAACATCTACAACCTGACTGCTTACTATACGCCTACCAAACAAGTGTATTGTGCCTTGTGGAGTGAACATTTATCTGGCCGTGCTGGTAATGACATTGCCAGTGCCTTTTACAAAATTTTGATTGTACTATCTGATGAAAATGATCTAACTGAACTGACAACATGGTGAGACTCCTGTGTACCCCAAAACCTCAATTCAATAATATCAAATGCAGTTATGCATTTTATCAAGGAAAATCCCCAAGTAACTTTAGTTACAATGACGTACTCCCTACCAGGACATTCCTGCGTTCAAGAAATTGATAGTGTGTCCACAGTGTCATTGAGAGAGCCATGAAAAAAGTGACTTCTTCTCCCCAATCGACTTGATTCGAATCTTAAAACAGATCAGTCCACGAAATCCGTATCGTGTGATACAAATGCAGCTGCTGATCTTAAAGATTTTCAAGGAACTGCAAAACTTCTGAATTATAGGGCTATACCATTCGCTATTGTGGCAGTTTTGAAGTTTACAAGAACCCTACACACCGTAAACTACAAATCATCGCAGACAATTCAGCAAATATAAAAATTGGTGAGACACCCGAGAGGAATGGGAAGAAACAAGCCAAGAAGAAGACTACTTCAGAGTGTAAGAGTGTTCCAGGTAACACCAAAGCCTCAAAAACCTTCAAAAGGAATAAGTGATGACAAGAAAAAAGACAAAAAGACAGCATTTCGCTTCATGCCAATATAGGATAGGGAATATTATAATGCTATATTCAGTTTGAATTAATGTACATTATCATGTTTCGACATTTTCTAACTAACTTTCATTAATTTTCATAACATTTTTTTATTGAGCTGAAACTTTGTACCACACTATTTTAATTCGCATAATAAAGTTGTTACTTTAACAAAGTTCTATGTGAAGTTACAACTATGTCTGTTTCCCGAAAGCCATTTCCGTTTTGAACAAGGTTCTAACTGCATTTGACTATGTTAAAAATGACAGAAATTAAATAATATTTTTTCATTATTAAATGTGGATTCTGTAAATTACACCCTTCCAATATAATTGATCAAAAAAATATTGAATTAAACCAACCTAGTCAAAACTTTAACCTCGTTTTTCTCAAAACTTACTTGGACGCAGTTAGAACCTTGTCAAACCAAGGGAGCGCCCTGTCAATCTTGTTCCATTTCACCTTACAGACTCATCATTAAATAAGTAGGTTTTTGGAGTGTTGTTAATAGCATAATTTCCTCTCAGTATTTTCTGTTCTTTTTTTTTTAATTATTAGTCTATTAAAAATTGGTACTATAACTATGAACAAATCTGAGAAATTTCAGCAACTTATCAATTTCAATAAAGCTGTAAATGATGTTATAGTAATAGTATTATTTTTAGAAGTAGTTTTGCGTTTATGAAAAACAAAATCATTAAGGGTTTTTTCGTTTCATTCGTTTTAATATATTTTCTATGTGTTTCAGGGAAATTATTTAGATTGTGAATATGACAGCAATGAACATGAGAAGACAGATGGTGGTTTGGGAGCTGGAACACCCATGTTTCTCTCGGAAGTTATGCATGGCACAGCATGTTCCATACTGTAATTTATATTTTCAGAATGTTTTAAATCTGTATTTCTAACTATATTGTTGTACTGTATTTTTAAACCATATTATTTTTAATAAATGTATACAAAAATATGTGATCTATAAAACTGACTTTACAATCTACTTTACAAATAAAACTTTTTTATTTTAAGTGTTTTAAATAAACGAAAAGAGGGTATTGGCCTATAAATCATGTAATAGGAAACGTATATTAAAGAATTAAATGTCATGGATGTTCAAAACTATTTTGACATATATTAAAACTTTTTTTAACAAATATTCTATTTTATTGTATTTTCCTCATTGATTAAATATAATTAATTAGGTACAATACTGACAGTAAGTATTATCAAATTCATTTGTATGGTTTGAACAACATAGTTTTCACAATAAACCTCTATCCACATATATAAGAGCCAAATACCACTGACTCACTCATCACGATTTCTCAAAAACTACTGAACGGATTGCACTGAAATTTGGTATGTAGCTTCCTCTAGGGACCTACGTGCTTGCTAAGAAAGGGTTTCAAAAAATTCGAAAATTTAGGGTGAGTTTGGGGGGTCAAAGTTACTAAAAATCCCCATGAGAAATATATAGTTGTAATATATTTATTTGTTGATATATTATTTTGTCAATATACATTTAACTTTGATTTGTCTACCCGTGCAAAGCCGGATCGGGCAGCTAGTATATATATATACAGTATAGCTCCAATTATCCGGATTAATTGGGACCGGACCCGATCCGGATAATCAAAAATCCGGATAATTGGATTTTTCTCGAAAAAAGGCCGTTTTTAGGAAAAAAACGTAAACAAAACACAATAGAGAATATTTACGGTATTTATTATAAAAAAAAAAACAATATCAATAACAATGTTTACATTACGTAATATTTACAAACAATACTAAATCACTGTAAAATATATTATTTTTTGAACATACCATTCAGATTCAGCTGTTTTGCTACCTTAAATCGATTTCGCGCCGCTAAGTCTCGCATCCGTTTGACTATGTTCTTATTCAAATCTGATCCGGATAATTGGCGATCCGGATAATTGGAGTTCTACTGTATAATGTTAGACCGTAAATTTACTATGTAGCTGGATAAACCTTTATTGGCACAGCTCCATAATAATAAAATGCAAAGAAACATTTTACTGTAAATCATAATTATTGATAGGAGTTTGTATTATACTACAAAAATTATAATTTTACTAAAAACTAGACAACATTTCTTTATACCCATACTTTAAAAGGAAAAACCAAACCCTTAGGATCATTCCTGTGTCCTTTGTTTGTCTGTCTGTTACATTCCATTTTGTCTAGGAATGTGCCAGACTGTTCATTTGATGGAGCAGTTATTTAAAAGAGCAGTGACATTTCGCTGCTCCGAGTGCTACCTGAGACTGGTGCTGGTATACACACACATACTGTATCTATGAATAAATCACAGTTTTATTGAATTTAAAGTTAAAAAAAAAACATACTGTATGAAAATATCAACTCTCTTAGGAGAGTTGGAATAATTATCAATAGTCAATAGGTTTAAGCAATAGGGGCGCGTAAGTGTTTTTCATTTATTATGCAATCATTGTGTAATTATATGTAACTATGGGTAAGTGTTTGTGCAAATGACGAAGGAAAACCTGATAATAAACTTGAATAGCCGAAACGGCCGTTGTTTAGCGACGAAAATGGAATATTGGAGACGGTAAGTCCTATATCTAATAATAATTATCAATAAAATATGAAGAGAAAAAACTATAACGTAAAAGTTAAATAATATATTTTTTAATAATAAAATATAGATTTTATTAGGGTACCGGTATTCATAATTTAATCTCAATGAAATATGTGACAGTAACAATATTTTTAAATGCATAAATTAAGTCAATTATGGGTTAAATGAAAACCACATAACAATTAACAAATATTGCAAACATTTAAGAAACTTAAAACATACTAAACTATTGTGATTGTCAGCACTCTCTACTTCACAAATAGGCGGGAAATTGAGAAGGAGAAACTGTTGTCTGAATGTCTGTTGTTAGTTTGTGTCAATCTGGTTGTAACGTAAAGATAAGGTGCAGTCTTCAGCCGTTGCAAATGGTCTGGTAGTCTGGTAGTCTGGAGGCACAGGAAACAGAATGTAGCCGTAGGCGTACGACTCGTGCAAGTCGCAAACCGCATAGGCCAACTGCTTCGTTTTCATACCGGCATGGAAACTCGGAGCAGTGAGCAGCGCTTTTCAAGTTACTGCTCTGAATCACAGTTGCCCGTTTGTCGTAGCAGCAAAAAAGTTGCAGCGCTATTAATTTTGAGCCATTCCTATTTTGTCCAGTGTGGATAAAGACATCACAATGAAATTTTTCATAGTTAATTTTGCCAATTCAACCCAATGGAAAGTTTTCATATTTTGTTACTTTTTTTACCAAAAAAGTGTTAACAAATGGTTATACCAGCTTGGAACAGAGGGGATTATGCAGGTTATCAAGAAGGGATTTTTACAAGAACAACCAGAGTCTATAAATAAAATTTTTCAGGAGATGATATAAACTCATTTTCTCTTTGTGCGTTAATGTAAGATTACTCTTTAGGTACTCAGACTTTTAGTTCAACTCTGTATGTACAGTATATTTTTATGTTGTAGGAAGAAGTTATCTTTAAAGTATAGTTTGTACTGACTAAGCAGAGCCGGCTCAAGAGTAAACTGCCGCATGTGCGAATCTTGAGCAGTGCGCACTATGCCCCTACCGGTGGGCAGTGCGGTAGGGGCGCCCCTACGGGGGGGTCCGGGGCGTGAGGATAGAATTTTTTTTTTAAATCGGTTCTATTTGGTGAGTTTTAAGGCATTTTTAGATAGTTTTTGATCTTCTCAGAACTGAAAGTTCAAGATGCATAACTGCATGTTTTTAAATATTTAAGATCCAAAAAGTATCAAGTTTTTATAGCCCTGCTTCTTTAATTTACGGAATTCATCGGTGTAGAGTTAATGATTTTGCCAAAACTAATTAGTCTATCTGATTTAATTATTTATGACACGGATAAGCCAGTGAAGAATTAAAAAATATATATTTATTTAATATATTTTGCAAACATAAGCAACACGGAACGGCTAAAAAGAGTAATAAAGAATTTTTGTTTTTCAAAATTAAATTTACCAACCTAAAATGCTACTGCTAAATGTTAAACCATAGATTATATTAAAACACAAAAATCATCAATACAAAAAGAAAAAGATATATCCAACGACACTACAAGTCTGCTTGTACTTAAGATTTCGAAAAGTATACTTTTCTTGACTTTTTGTTTGCAAATTCAGTAACGATTTTGCTTATATCAATTTTTCAAGAATCAAACACTCTATAGATATCATGGAGAGTCCGACTAATCTTTCTTGGGACATTGAAGACTTCATATAGGTTTTTATTATTTTTAATTTAGAGAACTCCTTTCCCCTGAAGCAACAGAAACTGAAAGTGTTAGCATAATTCTTAATGCTACTGTTACGGTTGGGAAGTTCTCAGCAAACCCGTTTTCAGTTATGAAGTTTAAAACATCCACAGGCCTTTTAATCATGTTTTTTTCTAAATTTTCTAGATTTTTTATTATACTTTTGATCATTTTCAGCTCCTTGTATAGTTGAAGGCCATCAATGTCTTTGTGTTGATCGTCACTAAGAGCTAGGTGCAAATCCTTGCAACATTTCAAAACATCTTCATCTGCAGTTATTGTTGTCTTTGGATGGAGAAACCCAAACAACTGATCATACTTGTTAAGAAGTTCAAACCTTTCACTAAGAGATGAAATCGTCTTAGCTAATACAGGAAAGAAAAAATTACTTTTGAATGCTGACTTGGGGGTCAATAATACACTCATCCTCAGTTTCCTTACTGCAAGATGTAGTCTACTACAGCAACCTTATTTATCACATTTTTTTTGCGCCCCTGCTGGCTTGGAGCCCTGTGCGGGCGCACGCCTCGCACCACCCTAGCCGGCTCTGGGACTAAGGCTGTTTTAGCGACAATAGATTGTCTGGGCCAAGGCCGTTTTTTCATAAAATTAATTTGGTCTTATTTTATTTTTGTCATTAAAAATCAATATTCTTAGAAGGTTTATTGACTTAAAATATTAGAAAATGAAAATTTCAAATAAATAACACAATCATCCCTTTGTATTTTAACAATAAAAAACCAACTAATGTTTATAAAACTCATGTCAAAATTATCCTTTTTTAGCTCAGTAGAAAATAAATACATTTAACAATAAAAAACATTTTATATTAATTACTAACTTACTTAGACACTTAACAATTAAAAACAAATTCTCGGATTAGTTAAGCACTAAACTTAATAATAAAAACACATCCTCAAATAATCTTTAACATGTATCCTTAACTTTTTTTTCCTACATGGGTTACAAGGTTCAAAAGAACCCTGCCAGCGTCGACCAAATAGATGTTTTACCACCCTGAAATTCCTAGTTATTCCCACCTAGTAATGCCCGTCTTCCTCATAAAGGCACAGATACTACCTATTGGGTTTCCTAGGATAGTTTCCCTTTCCTGCCCTGGGGGGAGGGGGGCCTAGGGTAAAAGTTCTGGCTCTACCTGAAGCCTCGCATTCCAATAGGATGTGTTCCGCCGATTCTTCAGCCAGTCCACATTTCCTACATATACTATCCTCGGCAATCCCAATTCTATGTAGATGATTTTTGAGGTGACAGTGACCCGTTAGTGAGATAAGCTCTTCAGCATGTTTCCTGCCTGGCTTAAACAACGTCCTGGCAATTCTACTCGTCCCTGAATCCCTCCAGGCTCTGTCTTTGCCCTCCTGCATCCACATCTCAACCGGATGCTCTGGCATGCCTATAGGAAATCCCAAGCACCAGCTCAGGGCCCACAAGAGGAGAATCAGACCCTTTCCTGGCTAGTTCATCTGCTCTCTCATTTCCATCAATACCTGAATGCCCAGGGACCCAGCACACAGAAACCTCGTTCCCCTGGCTAAGATTCATCAATGCCGAGACGCAGTGCCACACCACTTTAGATTTTACTCTGTATGAATTTAGCGCTTTGATCGCTGCTTGGCTATCAGAGAAAATCAGGATGTCCTTACCTTTGTATCTCATTTTAAGATTCTCTTCTATGCACTCTTCTGAGATCGCACAAACTTCTGTTTGAAAAACAGTAGCATGTTTGCCTGGATATAGGACCATGGAGCCCTCAGGTTGAACCTCATTGACTCCACCTCCTGTTCCCATCTCTGTCTTCGAGCCATCTGTAAAACCAGATTAAATTCTGCTCGTCATATAAACTCCTTCCAGACACCCATTCTTCCCTAGAAGAGAAGATTTTTGTCTTGAAGGGTTTCTAAATAGAGAGTTTTGGAGTCATTTGGTCTGATGGCATGTTTAAAACTTCTTTAGAGACCACTTGACTTATTTTGCAGTGACCAATCGCAGGCCATCTTGTTCTCTAACAGCCTACCTGCTGCAGTCTGTACTCCCCCATCCTGGCCTGTCCCTGTATAAACACTCGTAGAGGAGGGAGATCCAGGAGAGCGTTGGTGACAGCCAAGCAAGCCGCCTTTTGGGCACAATCCAGCCTCCCACCGATATGCTTAACATAATTTACTATTTATACCAGTTCCACTGCTATTATCATCATCTGAACATTCTAGGCCTTCTTTACAGCTGCTGTTGTTTCTTAAGTAAGGTTTGTTATCTGGATTCTGTAGAAACTTGGAAAGACACTTGATGTATTTGAGTTTTTATGGATTTAAAGGAAGGCTGTCATCATAGAGACGACTAAAACTTATCTCATTCGGCAACTCTGCTTTGTTTCTTATATTAATTTTTACCCATTCGCCTGAAAACGAATATCGGACAAGAACTCTAGGCTCAACATGAGTTTTGTGAATTACTCTTACTCTTTTTATTGTCATTTGAGGTTTTGGAGCCTTAAGGAAATGAGAAGACAGGGTTTCGCTTATGTTCAGGAAGCCACTCTGGTCAATATTTTCAATTTAAACAGAGATGGCTTATCACGGACTTCTTTTAAAATTTCGTCACAATCTTCTTTTACCTCGTCAGTACGAGTTACTTTCTTCTTGAAGATCAGAGAAAAGTCTTGATCGTTGGGCAAGTCACGTATGTGTGCCCACTTATTAGTAACACATACTTTATAGGTGTAAAGTCATGTACAAAAATGGACTAAAGTGTATAAAACTTTACCATGACAATACCGACATATTTCTTATTTTGTACCAGATTCTATATAAATATTATCGCTTAGTGTACGAACATATTGAATTATTTAGATCACGTTCTTCTCACTATTTTTTCAGAATAAACCCTAATCCGAAATACTTATCTGAAATGATATCTGCATCAAAAATTAACAAATTGTTTTTAGTTAATTACTGGATTAATGTTCCATATCTGTCCTATTACAACATATTTCATGAGAAATATAACCTGCATTTTGGGATGCCACGAAGTGGCATTGTGATAACTTTTTAAACAAAGTTCTACCATTTCTACCAAGCATTTCTGACCAAGAAGAACAGAGGAAACTTATAGCTCACCAAGGAGAGGTTACATTCCTTTCCTTCGATTTTATGCAGGGCTTACCACTTCTACTTCCACTTCCACATATTAGAACAAGCAGGGGTGCCCATCCTCGCTACTGGTAATGGTGCAAATCTCCCCAATTTTATGTATCCTTCACCCCACTCAATTCTTTTCCAAAGAATGTAACATATTTTGAATTGTCGGGCGGCGGGAGGGGGAAGCCTTGTATATTTTTAGGGGATGTAAAATACCTGTTACAGTAAATTAAATCAGAAATAGAAATTTAATGCTCTCAAATTGTAAAAGCTATGATTAAAGCAACTATGGTAATCAATTATTCTTTTATCTTTATCACTATTCTTTATTTTAATCATTTATCTTCATTTGCTTGAAATTAAAAGAAAACACAAAAACTCAAGTATACCTAAAAAATCAAACTTGGAGTAAGAAAAAAGGAACAAAAACTAAAGCGAAAAACGGAATATCTGAACTTGTATATTAGGGTTGAAACTTTAATAAACTTAAACCGTCAAAACACTTTTATTTAAACACCAAACCATTTTTAAATTTCTTTCAAATTAAAAAAATCCGAGGTATAAATCCCCTCCCCCAATAAGGCTAAAAAACCAACTAAAACAGTTTATTTTATCTCGTAATATAATGACAAAACAGAAATAACCTACCTCTAATATATATAGGTAATATACTTTAATATAGCAACGACATAAACATCAAGTATGGTAATTGTTTAGGGCAGGGGTTGTTAAAAAATTGGGGATAAAGTATTATTTTTAGGGAAGAATTAAAAATGTTTTATATCGTATTAATAAATACCAGTAAGTAACTAACATTGGAAGTAAAAACATGCATAAAGCTCTGTCATTTCATTTTTGTCTATAACCTTGTAACGGGTTCATTTTTCACCCTACAATTTTTCCAAGCCCGTTCCCTTGACAGTGGTTTCGCCCGACAAATGCTTTGCTCGCTAAATCTAGTTATTGTCGGATTAGACCTATAGATCCGAGACACTGCACCTGTGTTTGCATTTCTTATCGTATATTTACCCATACAAGCAAAGTCAAGGTAAGGTGAAATGCGGGCAGGAATGGACGGGCCCGACCTGTTAAGGCTAAAGTCTGTTTGCGTTGTTTATCTGTTATTTACTCATGCCCGTCACCGATGGGTATATAAGCAGCCGGAGATCAGTGCTAAGGGTTATTCGTCTTCCGATCATTCGACGTCGAGCCTTCACGAGAAGGGGTCGCCGATTATTCAAAATCGAGCTAGGAACCTTTGCGGGGAATCGTTACTTTGGCGTAAGTATTACCGAGTAAGAGTGTTCTAGTGTGCCGTAGGGGAATTCGGGAGTAGTATTGGTACCATAGGAGTAGTTTAGGCTCCTCTACTGTACTCGCACCTCGCTGGAGAATATTCGGCTTCCTCGCTGGAGAATATTCAGCTTCCTTGCTGGAGAATATTCAGCCAAACCGTTCCTTGCTGGAGAAAATTCAGCCATTTGTGCAATTTATAATAAGTGTTGCTAACGTAGCTTAAGGGTTGCTAAAACGCCACCTCTTAAGCACTAATTTCGTAATAGAGCATAGTTTATAGTCTAAGGTATTATACGATAGTTAGTAATTAAAGTTTTTTCCCTAGAGTTCCCCCGGGAATTCGGGAGTAATTCTTTAGTACCATAAGAGTAGTGTAGACTCCTCTCCTCGATTCACCTGTCCCCCACTGGAGAATATTCAGCTTCCTTGCTGGAGAATATTCAGTTTCCTCGCTGGAGAGTATTCAGTTTCCTCGCTGGAGAATATTCAGCCCAAACCGATCCTTGCTGGATAATATTCAGCTTCCTTGCTGGAGAATATTCAGCCACCCATTTCGTGCTGGAGAATATTCAGC